>VDFB02328320.1:0-207663 GCA_007258455.2 Sequoia sempervirens
TAGATATTTTAGTGTTGATGTATTTTCAATTTTGGTGGCTTGGTTTAGTCACTTGGTTTTCTAGTTTTGATGTCATATTGAGGAGGTGAGATGGTATTACTAGGTACAGTCATGATGTGAGAGTTATGTAGTTGATTGTGTTATACAGATATGCAAGACATGATTGGGTTGATTTGTTGGTACATTTGGTGGTGAACATGGTTTCATGGATGTTTCTTGTGCTTTAGATACTTTGGAAAGTCATGATGGTTTATGCAGGTGCATTGTTGGTGGTGTTGGATTGGATCATCTTTTAGGTTGTGGTGGTGTATCTTCTTGGTATAAGGATCATGGCTTACTTTGCTTTCTTATTGTGGAGCTCATGTTGCATTTGAACTCTTTGATTGTATGAGGGATCTTGGTTGATCTTCATTAGGATATTTTTATCACAATGTCATGAAAGCTTGTTACATTCATGGTTATAGACTTTCAGTAGGAGTTTTTGATAGTGATGGTTTGGCAGTGAAGGATATATTTATGATGGTTTGGTGGTTGTAGGTATCTTATTGGCTTGGAGATCTTGGTTTCACTTGTATGTTATTGATATTGCAATTGAGTGTGTGAAGACCTAGATGATCTTCATGGAGAGGATGGTTTTCATGATTCCATGTGTAGCTCATACCACGGTTCAGTGGGAGTTTTTGGAAGTGACCTGCATGTATCATTGGGTATGATTATCTTCATGTGATTAGGGATATGTATTATTGGTTTAGAGTGTTTGCTATTATTTCATGGTTTACTCTAGATGTGCACTTAGAGTTTGGCATGGTACTTTTTCTCTTGAGACCAGGATGTATATATATATATGTTATGGTGCATGTGATCTCCTAGGAGGAGATGGTTAGATCATGTTGTCATGTTTATGTTCTTGATTCATGATTAGAGCTTTGACATTAATCATGTGTGGTTCTCTTTGTATGGGTTACATTGATAATTTTCTTGATTACTTCATGATAGTGATATGTTGCATTTGGAGTTTGGCATGGATTGATTGGTTACAAGTACTCATGGATACTTCAAGACTTAGGTGATGGTTGGAGTTCTCTTGTGATTAGAGAAATTTTCTTGAGACAGATACTCATTAGAGGTTTCAGTAGGAAGACAAAGGATCCTTCACCTGGATATATAGACGACAGTTCATTATGAACTAATAGAGGAGATTTTTCTTGGAGTGAAACATTATGGCTTGGTTATCCTGGAGGAGCATTCTCATTCCCTGATCTTGGTCTACTCGACATGTTATTATTTGAGAGGTATTTTCACATTATATCTTTTAGATGTGTTATGTTTTCGTGGTTTGATTTCTCATGGAATTTGAGTTGGTTCATGGTGATTGATTATGGATACTCAACGAGGATGAAACAGCATGATTTTTATGCTTTTTATCTTTCAAAGATATGGATCTTGACTGGAGTAGACAGATTATGGAAGTTCACATTTTAAGGTATATTGTAATGGTTATCTCGCCATGCATTGATTTGTAATGCAATTTGATGAGGATTATTGAGAGATGGTTTTATGGGATGATTTCCATGTTAGGATGTTTACTTTGAGCTTGATCTTCTTGATCGGAGGCTTACATCCATGTGGCATTGTTACATTGATTCCCTGTAATTGTACTTGATCTCACAATTGAATGTGTGGATGTTGTTGAGGCTTTTAATTTTAGGGTTTGTTAGGAGATCTTACTTAGGCACAACAATAGGGTGTTGATAGGAGGACATTCACGGTTCTGAGTTTCTTATGGTTCTTTCTGGATATTTATTCTTTGAGAGGATGGGTGGCAACATGTTGACAGGATTATGTCTGGCCACACAGGTTGCATGTGTGGATCATTATTGTGTTCTTGGTACTTCCCCATGGCACAGTTAATTTATCTTGAGCCATTGTGATTGGTAGAATTGATGTGCTTTGACATTACCTACTGTGATGGGGT
The DNA here is from genome assembly GCA_007258455.2 of Sequoia sempervirens. Taxonomy (NCBI): domain Eukaryota; kingdom Viridiplantae; phylum Streptophyta; class Pinopsida; order Cupressales; family Cupressaceae; genus Sequoia; species Sequoia sempervirens. The sequence continues at coordinate 1,976 of VDFB02328320.1, forward strand.
TCTGGATTGTATTTTAAGTAGTGAGTTTGATGGGGCTTGGTTCTGCAATTTATAAGTTGTATTTAGCATGGGTTCTTGATGTATTGATACCTTCAAGGTATGGATGGTTGGATGTATTAGCATGTGTTGTGGATGCTATTTTTTATCATGTTGGTTTTTCAGTTGACAACAGCTTGGTTAGAGCCTTTGTTATCACTTGGATTTGATGCTTGTACTTGTGGATTGGTGCATCTTCACCTTGACATGTTCCTTTTCTTCCATAGGTGGCATGTTGGAGGATGAGAGGATTTCTTGCTTGAGATGGTGGTCACTTTGTTCTTATTGCAGGTATGTTGATGGAGCACGAGAGCACATGTTTGAGATTCATGTGATTTCATGTATGACTATGATGATGTATTTCATGTATTGATCCCTTATGCAATGTATACAACAAGTGGGAGAATGTTAAGATATGGTGTTGTACACCATTGCATAAAATAATTTATCATAATATTGTAATGAAATAATTATTTAGTTGTGATGCACCTTGGTGGTGTCATTAATCACACTAGGTAATTATTTGGGGACCCACTTATGTTGTATTGTAATATTGTATTATTATTTAATGTGTGGGAGATATGTGATAATAATTTAGTATTGGAGAAATATTAAATAATGTGATGTCTTAGTACCCAATATTAAATAAGGGGATAGTGGTTTTGTATTCATATGGTTTTGTGGTACGTGGTTTTACCTTACCACTAGTTGTATTTTGTGTGAGCTTGTGTCTATAAAAGAAAACCCGTGTAGTGGTTTAGGTTGGTCGAGTGGTTTGGATGTCATTATTGAGTCTTCTTGAGGAGTGCATTTGTGAAGCATGGCATGGGATGTGTGGATTCATGCTTGGGCACATGGGAATGCATTGGAGGACTTGATGCTTCAAAAGCGTTCATTGTAACTCTTGCATTTGCTTATTGTTGATTAATATGATGGAGAATGGATGATTTTGGAGGCTAGGTTTTTCCCTCTTGAGGGTTTTCCTTGGGTATATCTTATGTCATCTTTGATGGTATTTTGTCTATTCTCTTGCATATGGATTCTGAGCACTTATTTGCATTGTTATCTCTTTTGGGTTATATGGAAATTGTCATTAGATGGCTGCAAGTTTCCTTACAAGTGGTATTAGAGCTTTCATGGTTGAAGATTTTTTCCCTAGGTTGAGAAAATGTTGGTTAAGTTTGAATCTATGCAATGCATGAGAGAATGAAAGACATATCAAGATATGAGGGTTCTTCAGGTTCTTTATTGCAGATCTAAGGGTTATGGGTTTGTTGTTATGATGGGTTGTTTGCAGATTTGGGGTTTGAAATTTATTGGCTAAAAAGGGTTTCTTGGTTGTGTATTCAAATGGGGTAATTGTGGGGGAAATTTTACAAATGAATTCCTCGGACAAAATGAACCTCATGGTTGGATTCAAGTTGGCTGAGAGACAAATTTTGATAGATAATTTTCCCTATTGGAGAAGTTGAAAAAATGCAATTTTTTTAGTAAAATCCCCCTTTCCACAGTCATACAAACATCATTATTGCTAAGAAAAATTTAAAAAATATTATCCCGTCAGTTGAAAATTCCTTGCAAAATAAAATAAATTAAAATTAAAATAATAAAAAATTATTAATAGAAAAATTGGGCTTTAAAGGATTAAATAGTTCATAAGCTTTTTTTTAAAATATATATTAAGTTTGGGAGGATCGGCCCCCCCTTCCCCCGATTATTGTACCTTGCAAATTTTGTAGGGACCAACAGCCTATCAGCCGATATCGTCTAGTGGGTGCTAACAGGTCCTGTCGAGCCCCACCAAACCCCTACGTGGCGATTAAAACAAAAATAAATTAAATTTTTATTACCGCCGATTTAAATATAAATTAAATAAAATCCGCTGACCCTTATTTTAATATTTGAAATTTGATTGAATATAATATTTTTAGGTCCAATCGGATGTATGGGTGGCACCGCTAGGTGGCTCCACCACCACCGGCGGGCCACCGCCGCACCACCAGGGGCACAAATTTTTGCTTCTAATACTCTAATTGAACAAATTTTCTTAAGGGGCATAACTGTCGCCTAGGTGCTCCATTTTTTTACTTTTTGGACTCGTTGGAAAGCTAACTTAGTGCTCTACACTATGGTGCCAGAGATTTTTCCATATTTTGTAGTTTGACAATATTTTTCTTGTTGGAAGTCAGGTGTTCTATTTAAGCTTGAAGAGGTCATATTGGGTGCATACAAAGCTAGATTTTGGACTTCAAATAGTCGATGGAAAGCTTGTTCAGAGTATTACATAGTGGATTAGGTTTGGAGTTGTTTTGACATGATTTATTTGCTGATATTCTATCCTGATCTATTTGTGGGTTATTTTGACTATGGTGATACTATGAGCTTATGGATTGTCGGATCTAGGAGATTTGATTTTGGATTTATCGTATGCTCAATTATACATCTCATATTATTCTCATTTGACATGGTTATCAATATTTGGTTGGATTTGTATGCTTCATTGTTGTATCTACAAGTTGTGTAGCATTGTAGGTGATCTATACTTACTTGTTGCACCTATGACTTGGACATGGGTTGTCTATGCCCATAGATATTTCAGTTTTGATGCATTTTCAGTTTTGGTGGCTTGGTTCAGTCACTTGGTTTACTAGTTTTGATGTCATATTAAGGAGGTGAGATGGTATTATCAAATACAATCGTGATGTGAAACCTATGTAGTTGACTATGTTATACAAATATGTGGGACACGCTTGGGTTGAGTTATTGGTACATTTGGTGGTGATCATGGTGTCATGGATATTTTGTTGGTTCTCAGTTGTGTTCTGATTGGTTTGTCCTTGACGAAAAAATTCACCTTTGGGTATCTATTGGCATGATATTCACGTGGTCTTGGCGATAGTGGAAAGGTCTATTGACATGAGTATTTCTCACCACTGAGAGGTCTTACCGAATGAGTCGGGTCTCACCAACTAATACATAAGGAGGTTCATCGACATAAGTGATCCTTCATTGGCATTGTTTCTTGGCCAGTTTGACTTGTTACATCGACCAACTAGAACATTAAGGATTCACTTCGGCTAGACATGTTACTTTCGGTGTGAAGTCATAGCGATTGCACTTTGTCACACCGACTGGTGGCAGGAAGATACATCGGTAAGAGTTAGGGTTTTCGGCGTGAGGTCTCGGTGAGTGACCTTCAGTCTCGCTGACATTACACATGGAGTTTCACATGCAACTTTTGGCAGGACTTCTCCTTTGTTTTGGTGACAGAGGGTGATCCCTATCGGTAGGAGTTATACCCTTGGTATGAAGTCACAGCGAGATTGTTATGTCTCACCGACCAGAGGATGAATGGGAACACATTGAAAAGAGTGGCGACATCGATATAATGTCATAGCGAACCATGTGGATCCCACCGATGGAATACATATGGACCTTGTTAGCATAGGAATTGTTTTGTCTCGGTGAACAGGAATGATCACGTGGGATTTCGGTAAGACACAGGATCCCTACAAGATGTCATCCCGACTATACATTGTCTTAGCGAAGGCAGATGAAGGACACATCTCGGTGAGAGTGTGTTTTTTTCATAGCAACTCAGAATGGATAAGGTTTAAGTCTTTCAGTGAAACATAATGAAATCTACAAAACATCTCCCCAATTATGGATTGTCTCAGCGACACTAGATGAAATGATGAATTTCGGTATGACTCAAGCATTCTACGAGAGGTCTCCCTGATGACGGTATGCTATAGCGACACTCATAAGGTAGAAGGATGCATCGGCGAGAAAACCATTATGTTACAACGACTTACAAGGGGTAAAAGGAGGCTTTCGGTGAAACATAGTGTGATTTGCATAGGGTCTTTCCAATATCAAAAGGTTACATTGACAGTGAATGAAACAAAAAGGGAATCTTGGTGAGAAACTTGCTTATGTCTCAGCAATTGGAAAGAACATAACATATGAGCTCTCGGCGTGACATAATGTATTCATTATGTCTTCTCCCCGACTCTGATGGGTTATGGTGAAAGTGATAACTAAGAGGAATGTTTGGAATTTTAATTGCCTTTGGTAGAACTATCTGGATGTCTCAGTGAATGGTTAACGAAGACTCAAACACTGTGGCTGACATCATTGATTAGCATTGAATCTCATAACTATTACATGGCAAAATATACATTGAGTTTCCTTTTTGAGCAGTTGCGTTTTTGAAATAATGGATGATTTGCAGCTCTCTAGATAAGCATTACTCTTGATTTTTACCATCATCTACAGACTGTCATTATTCAGCTAAAATTAGCAAGTGAGTTTCAGATTCTGTTGAAAAACGCATTCTCTGAAGACCTTATTGACATACATACTTGAAATGTATATAAATACCAGTGTTGAAAATAGTAAAAACTCTCTGATTGTAATTCTAGAATATTGTTCTTTGGTTGTATCAAAAATGTATTAGGTAGATGAGGAAAACAGAGAGTTATGAGCTTGACTGAAAACAGAGAGATCCTCTGAGATATTTTTATTGTTTAGATGCATAATTTGAGGGGTTGGTACTCCTTGAGATAGATATCTCTAAATGAGGGGTTGGTGCTCCTTGAGTAGGTGCTCAAAAATCAGCCTATAAGGCATTGTGAACATTTGTTTAAAATATTAAGCTTGGAAGGCATTTCAGGAGTGGTTTTTATACCCCAAGAGGGTTTTCCACTCGGTAAAATCTTGAGTCTCCTTGTTCTTCTGAGTTCTCTCTGCTTTACTGTATTGTTGTTATTTCAGTTCACTGTTTGGTTATTACTTTTCTCAATTCTATTTATGAATGATTACATTCAACTCATGAATGCACTAATCAAATTATATTGAGATCAAATCTGAGCTATGGTTTTTGAATTTTTGAAAATTGGTCATATCTGTTAAGACACTGATTCACCCCCCCCTCTTAGTGTCATTTTAAGTCCAACATATTTCTAGTGCTTTAGAGACTTTGGCATGTCATGATAGTTTATGTAGTTGCATTGTTCGTGGTGTTGGATTAGATCATGTTTCAGGTTGTGGTGGTGTATCTTCTTGGTATGAGGATCATGGTTTACTTTTCTTTCTTATTGGGGAGATCATGTTGCATTTGAGTTCTTTAATTGTATGAGGGCACTTGGTTAATGTTCATTAGGAGATTGTTATCACGATTTCATGATAGCTTGTTGCATTCATTGGTTATACACTTTCAGTGGGAGCTTTTGACATTGATGGTTTGGTAGTTGTAGGTATCTTATTGGCTTAGAGATCTTGGTTTCACTTGTATGTTACTGATATTGCAGTTGAGTGTGTGCAGACCTAGATGATCTTCATGGAGAGGATGATTTTCATGATTCCATTTGTAGTTCATACCATGATTTAGTGGGAGTTGTTGGTAGTGATGTGGATGCATCATTGGGTATGATTATCTTCATGTCATTAGGGATATGTATTCTTGGATTAGAGTGTTTGCTATTATGTCATGGTTTACTCTTGATGCACGCTTAGAGTTTAGCATTGTACTTGTTCTCTTGAGAGCAATATGTATATATATATATATGAATGTATGTATGTATGTATGTTATGGTGCATGTGATCTCCTAAGAGGAGATGGTTAGATCATGTTGTCATATTAATGTTCCTGATTCATGATTGGAGCTTTGATATTGATCGTGTGTGGTTCTCTTTGTATTGGGTACATTGATCATTTGCTTGATTACTTCATGATAGTGCTATGTTGCATTTGGATTTTGGCATGGATTGATTGGTTATAGGTACTCATGGATACATTGAGACTTAGGTGATGGTTGGAGTTCTCTTGTGATTAGAGACATTTGCTTGAGACAAATACTCTTTGGAGGTTTCAACAAGAAGACCGAGGATCCTTCACTTGGATATGGATTTGAGTTCATTATGAACTAATACATGATATTATTATTGGAGTGAATCATGATGGCTTGGTTATCCTGGAGGGGCATTATCATTCCCCACTCCTGGTCTACTCAGAAGATTATTATTTGAGAGGTATTTTCACATTATATATTTCAGATGTGTTATGTTTCGTGCTTTCATTTCTCATAGGATTGAGTTGGTTCATGGTGATTGATTATGGATAGTCATTTGAGGATGGTTTAGCATGAGTTTGTATGCTTTATCTTTCATAGATATGGATCTTGAGCTATGGATAGTTAGTTCTAGAGGATTCATTTTGAGGGATATTATGGCATGGTTATCTCCTTGTGCATTTGAGTTTATGATATCATTCTTGATGAGGATTGTTAGGATATGGTTTATGGAATGATTTCTAGTATTGGGGATGGTTACTTTGAGTTTGGTATTCTTTATTAGAGAGGCTTACATCCATGTTGGAATTGTTACATTGATTCCTATGTTGTACTTGATCTATGAGGTTGAGTGTATGGATGTTGTTGAGGCTTTTCATTTGGGCTTATTAGGAGATTATACTTGACACAGTAGTACACTTTTGAGGTGTTGGTAAGAGGACATTATGGTTTACACATTTCTCTCTTCATGGCTCTTTCCTGGATGTTCATGCTTTTGGGAGGATGGTGGCAATATGTTGTGAGGGATTACGTAGCTACTTGGGTTGCATGTGTGGATCATTATTATTGTTCTTGGTACTTCATGCTTTGATTTACTTATCACACTTTGATATAGTTTTGATTGGTAGACTTGATATGCTTTGACATTACCTATGCAGTGGGAGTTCCTATTTATGTATGTTCTTCATGACATATTTGATATAGGGAGCCTGATTGTAGTTTGTCAGTTGCTTATGTTCTTGCAATGAGTTTGTTGATGTATTGATACCTTGGAGGTATGGATGGTTGGATGTATTAGCATGTGTTGTGTATTCTATTTCTGATCATGTGGGTTTTTTCAATTGACAGCAGCTTGGTTAGAGCATTTGTTATCACTTGGATTTGATGCTTTTGCTTGTGGATCGATGCAACTTCACCTTGGCATGTTCCTTTTCTTCCATAGGTGGCATGTTGGAGGATGAGAGGATTTCTTGCTTGAGATGGAGGTCACTTTGTTCTTATTACAGGTATCTTCATGGAGCATGAGAGCATGTTGGAGATTCATGTGATTTCATGTATGGCTTCAAGATGATGTATTTCATGTATTGATCCCTTATGCAATGTATATACAACAAATGTGAGAATGTTAGGATATGGTGTTGTACACCATTACATAAATTATTTATCATAATATTGTGATTAAATATTTATTTTGTTGTGATGCACCTTGCTGGTGTGGTTAATCACATTAGATAATTATTTGAGGACCCACTTATTTTGTAATGTAACATTGTATTATTATTTAATTTGTGGGAGACATGTGATAATAATTTGATATTAGGGAAATATTAAATAATATGATGTCTTAGTACCCAATATTAAATAAGGGGTTAGTGGTTTTGTATTCACGTGGTTTTGTGGTATGTGGATTTACCTTACCACTAGTTGTATTTTGAGTGAGCTTGTGTCTATAAAAGAAAACACATGTGTAGTGGTTTAGGTTGGCTGAGCGGTCTGGCTGTCATTATTGAGTCTTCTTGAGGAGTGCATTTGTGAAGCATGGCATGGGATGGTGGATTCATTCTTGGACACATGGGAATGCATTCAAGGACTTGATGCTTCAAAAGTGTTCATTGTAACTCTTGTATTTGCTTATTGTTGATTAATATGATGGAGTATGGATTATTTTGGAGGCTAGGCTTTTCCCTATTGAGGGTTTTCCCAAGGTATATCTTGTGTCATCTTTGATCCAAGTATGTTTTCTATTCTCTTGCATATGGATTATGAGCACTTCTTTTCATTGTTATCTCTTTTGGGTTATATGGAAATTGTCATTAGATGGCTACAAGTTTCCTTACAAGAGTGCATGTGTTTACTTTATTTGGTGGTGTGATTAGTTGGATGAGTAAGTAATAAGTTTTGGTTGATTTGGCCACTACTAAAGTAGAGTATATGGCAGCTACTCATGTTTTTAAGGAAGCCATTTGGATTAAGAGACCATGTTCAGATATTGGAATAAAACAAGGTGCAATGGCAATTTATTGTGATAGTCAGAGTGCAATATGTCTATTCAAGAACCCAATATTTCATCCCAGGACTAAGAACATTGATGTACAAAATTATTTTGTTAGAGATATGGTTGAAGATGGAAATGTGAAGCTAGTTAAGGTAGAGACTTTGATGAATGTTGATGATTCTTTAACTAATCTTGTGAGCACAAAGAAGTTCAGATGGTGCTTAGAGACTATGGGCCTTTCAACCCCTAGCAATTAAGAGATGATAAAACCCTTTCATTGTCCTTGCAAGGTGTTCAACAAGTGGGATATTTATTGAGAAAATGTGTCTCAACCTTGCAATTACATAAGGTATTGTTGATACACAAGGTACTATTCATTCGACAACGACGGGAGGGGCGTGGGTGGATCCCCCCCAAGAGTGGTCAGGGGAATCATCCACCCAGTTGGGGTCCAAGGGTAGTGCACCCTGGAGGGGGCTGCTACTCCCGAAAAGAAAATTTTATTTATATTTTATTACTGTAAATCTAGACCGTTCATCATTATGTCTCATATCCGACGACCAATATTTTATTAGCTTAACTTGCCCTATAAGGAAACCCTATTTTATGAGGGCATTGTATTATGGTTATGTATTTCAATGTATTTAGAGAGTCTGATAGCGGTTGTGTTGCCTCTAGATCTTTGAGTGGTGATACTCCTATGAGAAGCTCGCTCTGCAAGTATATTGTAATCTTTGTGATTTCTGAATAATATATTGGGCAACTTTTGGAGTGTGGGGTTTTTCTCCTGAAAGGGTTTTCTCCACGTAAATCATTATGTTGTGGTATGCATGAAGTTGTTATGCTACCTTAGCTTCCCTACATGGCTTTCATCTAGGAATCTACATCACTCATACCTATAGCCTCTCTAATAGTCCTAGGATCATCAGAGTTAGTAATCAAAGAAAAAATGTAACTTGAATCTAATAATGAATAAACAAACCTTTTTGATTGCCACCTAATTCGTGTAGACCTCCTCAAAGGCTGAGGTTGAGGTTCTTCTTCTTCTTAAAAACTTTTAGAGTTACTTGAGCTCTCCTCATCATCAATTCGAATAGGAGTGTGTAGTTCATCTTTCTTCAGAGTAGATGGAATATGAAATACCTCCTTATTCTTTTTTTGGACTCTTTTTCTGGCTGTAGCTCAACAGTGGAAGGTTTCATCTCTCTAAAAATCACACTTCTATTGTAGAGAACCTTCTTATCTTTTGGATTCCAATGCTTGCACCCTTTCACATCGAAACCATAACTGATGAAGATACACTTAATTTGTTTGTTCTCCAAGCTTCACAAACAAATACTATGAGATTTCTCATCAAAGGATTTTTACCAGACCATGCCCCATGGGTTTCTTTCCAACAAGTATTGATGTAGGATATTTATTGATCAAATAACATGAAATGGCTACTGCTTTAGCCAAAAACTTCTACTCAAGGCTAGTACCACTCAACATACTCCTAGCCATCTCCATCAATGTCTTGTTCATCCTCTACAACTCCATTATGTTGAGTGTATGGAGTTTTCTTATGTCTCTCAATCTCATGCCCCTTTACAGAAATTTTCAAACTCTGGAGAACAACACTCACCACCATTGTTAGTCCCCAAAAAGTTAATCTTTTTGCTAGTCTAATTTTCTACCAAGGCCTTAAAATCCTTAAACAAACTAAAGACTTTAGCTTTACTTACGATAAAATAAATGAATTTCCTACTATTGTAATCATCTATGAAAGATATAAAATATACAAATTTTGATAACGAAGGAACATTCATAGGACCAAAAACATCTAGGTGAACATAGTTCTTCCTCCATAGCTTTGGTCAAATTCTCATCCTTACATGCCTCAATCACTATATTAGGTTCTACTTTAGAAAGTACACACAAATTACCTATTCATTTTCCATAGTAGCTTTTCTTCTTGTCAACACACCTCTACTCTTATCATTAATGATCTGATCTTTAGAATGATTATTCTACACATACTTAGGAGTCTTAGGAATCCTTTCTAGAGCTTCTTCCTCTTTAACATACATCTCCTTTTCCTTTTCTTCTTCTTTTCCTTCTTCTCTGCAAGAAGACTCATTAGATTCATATCCTTGTATCAATACTGAGCTTTTATGTGGTTCTTTATCTACTTTGACACTTGCACTTTCAACTATCTTCTTCAGCCTCTTGTTGTAGCACCAGTAAGCCTTGCTTCTTGTATAATATCCAAGGAAGATTCCTTCATTTGACCTTGCATCAAACTTTCCCAAATTTTCTTCATCTCTTCTGATATAACATTTCCTTCCAAATACTTTGAAATATTTGATAGTTCTTCCATACCATAGTTCATAGGGAGTCTTTGAACTGTTTACTTTTGCTTGTACTCTATTGAGTATATAAACTACAATATGAATAGCTTTTGTCTAGTAGACATCTGATATATTTATTTCATTCATCATTGTCCTTGATATTTCCTAAAATGTCCTATTCTTTCTTTCCACAACTGCATTCTATTGAGGAGTTCTAGGGGCTAACAAATGCCTCTTTATTCCATTATCTTCACAAAAATTATTAAACTTATTGGAGTTGAACTCTCCACCTCTGTTAGACCTTAAGCACTTTATTTTCATATGCATTTCATTCTCAACCATAGTTTTAAATACTTTAAACTTGTCTAGAGCTTATGATTTTTCATTAAAAAAATTTACCCAAATCATCCTAGAGTAATCATCAATTAACAACATGAAATACATGTCACCTTGAAAGATTCTTGTTCTTGTAGGTCCACATAGGTCTGTATGCACCAAATCCAAAGGTCCCATGGTAGAATATTCTTTGATGTTTAACCTCTTTCTTGTTTGCTTCCCAACCTGGCATTCCTTGAAAACTGCAATGATAGGCTTTGTAATTCTTTGCAGATCTCTCACAACTTGAGTGGAGTTGATCTTCACTAGGCTATCAAAATTGATGTGACAAATTCTTCTATACCATATCCAACTTTCATTTATTTGATTCATAATTCACTTTCCATTAGTAGCTTTGAGCTAATAGACATTCCCATCTATCATTATTCCTGTGACAACCAGAGTTCCAAAGCTTCCTTTCCTAATCTCACAACTCTTGGGAAAATATATCGGTCATCTCAAAAAGAAAAATTTGAGATCAACAGTGCCTTCAAAAAATTTATTTTTTTAGATTGCCTAAAGACACGTACTACTATTCCATAAAGGGGAAATAGACATAGTTCATTCACACATTAATCCTTTTGAGACAAACTCATGCTTAACCAATTTAAACAACACCATTAACAGATTCAACAAATAGAACCAACAACCATGAAAGATGAAACAAAAAACATGAATACACAAATATATGTGGGGAAAACCCTTTCAGGTAAAAAACTCCACACTCCAAAAGCCTAGATCGCCATTGTATTATTCAGCAACAAAATACAATTACAATACAATATTAGGCTCATGACCTTTATAGGAGATTTACATCTTGTTCCATTACGAAGAAAATCTAGCAGCATAACCCATCGCGACCACCTCTCTCAGTGAGAGACATCTCATTTGACTACACAACCTCATGACTCGACCACTAGCCTCTCGACCTCATATTCGCACAGTTGCTCAACCTTCACCTTTTGTGAGATCCATCTCTCTCTTGGCTACCTAGCCTCTTGGCCAGTCCAACAACCTCTCGGCCTGTCCGACAACATGGCCTGCACCCAACCTCTCGGTTTGCATGGCTTCATGGCCTGCAAGCCTCAAGGAACCACTACTCCAAGAGATTCTTTCTCTCTCTATCACCGATTGTTCAACTATTGCACCCCATTAGGGTTTCACCTTGAGCCACACGCTATCATCCAACATTCAAACCTGGCCATTGGATAAGTAGTCAAACAAACCTCCAATGTTGAACTTAGGTTTATCCACCTAACACCATGCCTCTAGTCAAAGAGACATTTTCACAATGTCTCGGTGATCGCACAAGGTCATAGGGACAAGGTTCCACCAAACTCAACCTGCATGTCGAAGAGACATGATCCAACATCCTAGCAACAACGTTAAGTCACTTTGTCAAGGTCTTGTAGTCTTCCACCAAAATGTCGAGGAGACATCTTCCGAAGTCCTACCAATCATGTCATGTCTCACCGACACTCTTTTGTTAGAATTCCTAAGATACATTCAAAAACCTCCCATCGATGCAACTCTCTCACTGACATTGTTCACCAAGCACATGGGCCCACATTCCACTTATTCTCTATGTCATCATCACCTATCGACCTCTCATCACGATCCACCATCCTATCGGGTCGCACCACACTGAATGTCATCGACCCATCAATGGGACAAAGAACAAGGTACCACCGATAATGAACTATCCAGCCAATGTTCACTTTACCGCTCCAAGTTGTCCCCACATCCATCAGCATCCAAGTCGCTATATTGCTGAAAAAATGAACTTCAAAACCTCATGTCAGAGGTTGTGAAGTTCCCAGAACCCGTGACTTTTCAACAACAAAGGGAGAAGCCTTTGCTTCACAATCACTAATTCGGGAGGTTATGAAACTTTAGAACCCCGCGACTTCATTTAGAAAAACTTGAAAACCAACAACTAAACTCAAGCTAATGAAGGAGGAAACAAAACTGCTCCAAGAAGTCGATCAAGCAAAATAAATTTGAGTTACATTTCTCAACATTCTCCCACTTGATGAAGAACTTATTGGCTACTTCCAAAGAAAAATCAAGAATCTTAAACAATTCTTTTATGCTCCAACCAAGACACTTGCAATGACATCCAAGATGTCTACCAACTTAGGCAACAGTTCCAACCATCCATCACAGGAAAAAGGAATGAGCCAAGGCATATAGTCACTAGTCTCAAGAACACAAGCATGAGATTCTACAAACGACAAAGGCTTCAACACTGCCACCACTCAATTGTTCTCACACACTAAAAAGAATCAAAACAACGTCAGCTTCAAAGCCCTCAACGTGAACACAACCATGAAGTCATTCTCCAAAAACAAGATAGAACATTAGCTAGAACAACAACTAGAAAACTGACTGCTCTAACTAATCAACCCACGTGACTAAAAATAGCACCCACAGCAAGTGCCAATCCATCCAATCACACATACCTCCAAGATATCATCCTCAACAAACTCATGCCACTCCATAACCAACCCATCAACAACGAATGCAAGCTCCATGTGCCAACTAGTCGAAGAAGACAAAACACATCAAGAACTCCCACTACACAAGTAATGAATTTGAAAAGATCAAGGCATAACGAGTCTACCAACAACATCTCATAGGGAGTGTAAACATGTAGTTTCAAGGAACCATCCGCAATTATATGCGCAACCTATAAATACAACTCTCACAAAAAGTCTCCATAACCAAGACCATAGAGAGAAAATTTTGCACATCATGTACCTATAGAAAATCCTTCTTCATACACCTCTAAATTCTAACTTTGTCACCTTATTCTCCATGTATTCATGAGTACTTGCAACTGATCATCTCACGCTAAAATCCAAATGCATCACTGCACTATCATGAAGTTCTCAAGCATATGACCAACACACCCAAAACATAGAGAATTACCAAACCATTGTCAAAAGCTCCAATCATCTGAACTAGGAACTTATCATGACATAATGATCTTACCATCCCCCTTAGGAGATACCATGCTCCAGGTGAACATAATATGGTCTCAAGAGCAATGCATCATGACAAAACTCTAATGTGTAGTCAAGAGTGTAACATGACATAAAACACAAAAAAATCTAAACCAACATCACATGTCAAGCACCACCAACACCTCATCCAAAGACTCTAAATGTCCTCCATGGTTCCAAGATGTTACACATCCTCAAATAGTGTCCATGCAAATGCGAAAGAACCCTTCTGCAGCAATAGGATCTAAGAGCTCCTCCTAGTAACATCTGCAACACTGAAGAGGATCATTCACCACATAGTGATGAATCCACAGTCACTGCTAAAGCTCCCAGTAAACCATGACACGCGATCTCTCAAGCATCATGACCAAACATCTGCTAAACTGGAAATCCTTCAGGTCGACACAACATGTCTTTCTGACAACAATACCAAGTGACACCAAAATCTCCAAACCAAGTAGACAACACCATACAACAACAATCCAAAATATCTCAAAATAACTCCACATCATTAGAATATTTTCCACTACTACTGCAACCATTTGAAACTTAAGAAAACCTTCATTTTGTGCAACTAGATATACTGACAAAGAAATCCAACACACCAAACAACCTTACAGAACACCACAACACCTAAAACTTCAAGGGAAGGTAGATACAAACAATATAAACATGTTCCCAAATCAACAAGCCAAGAACCTTCATTGTAGATAAGTGTAGAGTAATCTCATTTCTCCTAGACACCCTATTTCACCAGACAAACATATTGTTAAACACAAATTCTACTGCAGTACGATCCAGAACTCGAAACTTTTGATATAGAACCTTTTTACACCTCTAATCAACATATCCAAACCACACAGGCATATCTTCAACCATGAAGAAATGTGGAGCAGAACACTAAACACCACTCTGTCACATTGAAATTTCTTTTATTCAAATTCTCAAGGTCACTTGGAAACCAAGTGAACCAATGCATCAAAAACACTACTAACATCTCTATAACACATTTGCAACATCTATAATATCTCTCATCAACTATAGCACACCCAACTATCTCTCCAAACACAAATATGCAACTATACTAAAGTAAGACATCAATGACAACACCAACATTGTGTTGACATCAATACCAACAACTCCAAGCTTCCAACAACTCCAATGCTAGGGGTTGAAATTATCAACACCAACAATATTCCAACACTCTTCATACAAGGGGTTGGCATCAATGACAACACCCAAACAACTCAAGCTTACAACATTCCCAATGGTTGTTCTCCTTTGTGTTTTGTTTGTAATTGGGTATGTGATCAGGCCTTGTTGTTGAGACCATATTTGTAGCTTATGTAGGATTTTCTCCTAAGTTGCACTTAAGGGGGTGTAAATGTAAAAGATTCCATTTTTTACACTCACTTAATCTTGTAACTTAGTATGTTTTATCTACTTGCATTTATTTATTTAAGTAACTAGTTTATTAGTTATTTACTTTATTTGCTCTAGATTTGGATAAGATTTCTTAGATATGCTTTACTTCTTTATTAGATAAGATTTCCTACTTTATTGGATAAGCTTTCTTAGATGAGTTTTCCTTCTTAATAAGCTTTCCTTCTTAGATAAGGTTTTCTTCTTTATTGCATAAGCTAACTCCAGTTGAACTCCATGCTTTATGTGAGATCTTGGGTTACCTCATGCATTGCCTTTCTCTATATAAAGCAATGGCTCTTTGTATATTTGTCACATACTCTTATTTTCTATTTAGAATAGAGTTTATTCTAGAATATTATTTGTATTTCATTCTTTCCTAATCTTTTGTTGTATCTTGGGGTTTATTTAACAATAAATCTTCTAGAAAGCACTTCCCTTACTAACAATTTTTTTTTGAGAGCACAAAATGGGCATATAGTATGCAAGTATCAACTTCTCCTTTGTTTGTTTGTGTTTTAAAAATAGCAACAAAATTGGCCCACCATTATGTCATCTCATTGAGTTCCAACCAATGGCACAATTATTTTGGTTTGTTAGACTATCAACTTCCAAACAATGTGCCATATATTGATTTTTATAAACTATCAATGGTGTTTTCATGTTGGAGAGTTCCCATTTCCTTTGAAATTTAATGTGAAGAGTCCCACGCCATTTTGATGTGTCAACTTCTGACCAATGGTGAAACTAAGAGAATCCTTTAAATTGACAATGCCATGAATGAGTGCATGTCAATCTTAAAAGATAAATTTGTAAAGATAATATGAAGTCTTGAATCATACAAAATTTGTAAACTAAAAGAGGAATATTATAATGTCAAAATATAGCCAACCTTAACCATATAGAGAAAGGAAAAACTTCAACCAAAAAAAGCTCATGAAGAAAAATGTATCCATAGAAGAAAGTATCTTGTGTGACGAACTACAAGTAGATCTCTACACTACCCTCTTGCCTGGATGGATGAGCTAGAATTTTCCTATGTGTTGGGGATGGAGAGAGTAAATTTAGATTTATGATTTCATTTAATGACATAATAATAGTGAAATGAGAAAAAATATAAGGCTTTATATATGACCCTCTACTAATTTTTAAGGCATATGATTGAAAAAAATATAGTAAGGATTACGACATGAATGAGTGGCAAAAAAATTACCTATTTTATAATGGTTGAACCTATGTTGGTGGCATAAAGCCAACCTTTCATGTCTAAGACCCCAAATTTCATGAGGCCATTGGGATACTTGATTAAGGTCTAAGGTGCCAACATAATATTTTTGTGATCACTAGGATTGCCAAAAATAGGTACAAATGAGCCCAAAAACATACAAGGGGAACACACACTAAAGTAATCTTTAAAATATAAAGTGAAGATTGTAAAGTATGTAAATCCTATTATTACAAGCATTTTTTTATGTGATGAAGGAAAATAAGATGGTTTAATATTAATAATGACACTCTCCAAATCACTAAAACATGCACATGATTCTTTCTCATCATTGTATACATTAGGCAATTTCTCATAGATAGATAGATCCTTATAAAGAGATGGTGTGCTATAAGCTTTTAGATCAACATGATATAACACCATGAAACATAAAATACAATGGACTTTATCATTAAATGACTTATCATGACCTACAAAGTCGTTTTTAATCCTTGTCAAACACATTTTTTTTGTAAAATAAATCTTACAACTATACATCATTTGACAAAGATTAAATAATTGAACATTAAACAATGTAATAGTTCTTACCATTATACCAAAATTTAATACATTTATATAAAGTAAATTGTATGACTCTTATAACATATAAACTATGAATATCTTAAAAATGTTAAGTGATATTGCTATTAGGATTCAACCATGTAGTTTTATGAGTCAAACTCATTGACCCATGTTTCATGAGTAGTGGTTCACAAGAACCCATCTCTCATGATAATAAATGGTCCACTTAGCACTCATTGCATCTAGGTGATGCTCACAGAGGTGAAGCACAACACTTGTTGAAGGTTTTGCAAATGGGGTTGCAAGCTAAGTAGGCTTAACCTTGGGGGAAACTTTGTGGTTAAGCGCGCTTGAGCTGGAGTAGTACTGGGATGCGTGACCTCCGTGGAAGGCCCAGTGCTTCACCTTTGTGAGCATCACCTAGATGCAATTAGTGCTAAGTAGACCATTCATTATCATGAGAGATGGGTTCTTGTGAAACACTATTCATGAAACATGGGTCAATGAGTTTGACTCGTAAAACTACACGGTTGAATCCTAAAAGCAATATCCTAATTTGACACACTCTGAAAACACCTCCTACTTATCAATGTTACATTATCAAATATATACCAAACATATTTAAACAATACTCAATCCATATGTTTAAACCAAAACCTTTATAAACTATTTAGATTATATAATTTTCAATTTGCTATTCAATGCTCTTGGTCTTAAGAATGTATCAATGTTTATTGTTGCCTTAGCCTTTCATTTCTCGTTAGATAAACTTGTCTAAACACATCATCACGTTTCACATGCAATATTTTATGCCGTTTATTTTTTCTAAAACAGACTCATTTTACAATATTTTTAATGCCATTATTTCTTCTCAAGCCTTCATTTCCGGGATGTCACTATACACCAATTTTGACTTCTTTGCGCGCTGACAGCGATTTGATTTTATAATATTAAAAGAAATATTTTTATATCAACGGGATTTTAAAATTAAAAATAATTGACCAACTTTGTATAATAGACTTTGTCTATTAAACTCTGATGCGTTGACAATTAGAAAAGCTAACATACACGATAGCATCTCATCATATACCTAATTCAATTTTTACGTATTCTACATTCTTTCCTTTCACTTATTTTATTTATATTTAAATTAAAAATATTTTATTGTATTAAATAATAACTAATTATTATTTTTTGTGAATAGTTTCTATATTACTATTTAAAAAACAGTGTTAATTATTCAAAAAAATATGGGTGAAAAAGTCATATATTTAAAATATAAGCAAGGCTTAAACTTAGAACAAGATAACACAAAATATAAACAAAGCCACTAGATGGCTAGAGCAAGAGTAGGAAGGAGGGGATCCCAATCATCTGGTTTACCATATACATTAGTGGGGTTTGAGGTAACCATAGGAGGATCCCATACATCATTATTATCAATATTTTCTTCTTATTTTTCTTCATTGGTCGACAAGATTGGAGAGATGATAAGAGCTAGCTGAGAAAATTTGGTGGAGGTTGGCTAGCCCAAAGAACCTCCACTAATAGGTGGCAAAGAGGCAGAGGGCCTATTTCCAAGCTACAACCAGCCCCACTGAACACACTCCCTTCTGACAATAGGAGGTGAACCCTATGAATTAGTCCCTCGATGGCCACAAGTAGGTTGAATACAACCATGACAACACCCATGAGGAGGAGATTGACCTTAGAAAGATGAGGGAGTCAGGAGGACCCTAGCCACAATACATGGGACACTACCCCAAGGATCTAGTAAAACTTGTAAGTGGACCACCTCAAACACAACTTTTTTAGCTTATACTTCAATCTACAATAACACATTTGACAAACCATAGCTTTAGCGTAGATTAAAAATTGTCGACCAATAGAACATCCTAAAAAATAGTCAAATATATATCTTTCTATATGTTAAAGAGAATCACCATCCTAAACTCATGCCAAGTTTGAAATATTTTATGAGGGATGCAAGGCAATCCCCTAATAGGACCATATGCTAGGAAAATTACTCTAGTTTGAATGGCTTGAAGAAGTCATGAATCTAGGACCAAACATCCTAAGCTTTGGGACAAAACTAGAAGAGATGTTTGAGAGATTCTTGATGCCCACATAAAGGGTGTCAAGGATCAAGAATTCCTAAATGGGCCAATCTAGAACCAATAAGGAGACCTTGAAAAATTGGTCATCAGGAAAAGTGAGCTAGTTTAGGCTCAAACAATATTGACCATGTGATATGAAACTTATTTTCCCAAACTAACATGAGTGGTTGTAAATGTTAGTATTGATTTAAGGTGGGCACCATGCAAAAATGAAGGAAAACCAATAATACCCTTGTCGAGGATTATAATTTTGAAAAGAAATGTCTAGATACCACTTTTAGTCTTTGCAAGATCTAATACCAATTTTGTGAAATATATCAACCAAGATGGATTCTAGAAGTTTCTCGATCCTTGTTAGAGAGTTGGAAATGAGCCTTCACATCATTTTAGGAGAAGAGATTCCTAGTAGTTTTGAAGGAATATTTAAACCAAGTATTATTTTGAGGGAAAACGGTTATCAAGTAGCTAGAACACAATCAACCACTTTTGACAATAATGTTTTAAAAAATATAGATTAAATATATAAAACTACTTTAATAAAATATTTATTATATTTTATAAGGATACAATAAACTCTTAAATGATTCTTCACATCAACTCTTTTATGTCAATTTTTTTGTTCATTATTGCATATTGTTGAGGGTGGTGTTAGCACATCCAACTTGCTAAGCAATAATGATTTATTGCTCCTCTTGAAAAGTAGAAAACTACTCCAATGTTCATTTTGAGTCAGGTCTTGACCATGTGGGATAGCAAAGTGATGGTTGTTAACATGTTTCAACAAGGAGCCTAGATTATTAGGTTTTATGGAAATGATATTAATAACATGCAATAAAAATAATAGATCTAATATTCATGAGCTAAATTACACACTAATGTCTTTCCTTTAGTAGATTTATATTGACTTTTATGCTTCTTTCAATGATTCAAATTGTTCTAAAAGAAAAGTCAAAAGATTTAAGAGTAAAAAGAGAGAATTAAATGAATTGTATTTTAAATCTAGACAATGATAAAACCCTTTCCATCTATCAATTTTAAATAGTTAAAAGAAATCTCACAAACCAATATTAAAGCAATTAGCAATCCACACAGTTGCTATTAACACAAATGAATCTTCTAAAGAAATAAAAAACATAATATTTTTAAGTTTTATTAGGTCAAACCGACATTAAACATGCATAGATCTAAGAAAAAACCTTACTTAATTCCAAAATATCATACGAGATTTCATTAATTTGTTCAACTAAGAAGAATGAAACAATCATACCATCACCAATGATCCAAATTTAGATGCATGAAAAAAAACATAATCCTTTAATTCATAAAAAATAGTCTTCACAAAAATTAGTAGGAAATCCACGTTGAGAATGTATATGTTCTTTTGCAATACCAAAAATTGATATGGATACAATGACCTAGAATCAAAAAATATATAGACTTACAAGTCCCATGATTTGTGGATTTGAAATGAAAGTTAACTGAAACTAAGGTGCCCCAAATAGATCTAGGCTTAACTGATATTGAACTAAAGTTAAACTAAAAATGCCTCAGTTTTAGTTCTTATTTCAACTATACTCAAACTAAAGAGGTTTGAAGCATAACTAAAAGTGAACTAAAATCAAATGCCAGATCTGGAGTTACAACCTGGGTGTTGATTTATTACAAAATTTATTCAACATTAAAGAAAATTTGAGAAGTCTGACTTCAATTTAACTAGGAAAGATATTGATGAATGATGTAATCACTTCATTCATTCTCTCCATGGGTGGGCCCACCTCACTGATATTGCAACTTTATTTTCTAATTAAAAGAAGAGTTCTCCATTTGTTCCTATATTCTAACAAAGGAAGTCAACTTGTCTAGGAAAGAATGGAGTCTTTCTTTCTTGTCCATCATTTTGTTGATTTCCACCTGAGTTACTTGTCCCTACAATAGCTTCTTTAATTCCTCTACCATCTTACTAGGTGATGTTACTAGAGCAAGTGTTTCCCAAAACGTGTAGTCCATACTTTCAACAAAATTTTCTATCTTGTCCATAGCTTGTTCAGCTAGGCCCCTATTTTTATTCAACTTAGTTTTTTATTTATTTAGGGTTTTAATCCTCAACTGAGAAGCCTTAAACCACTCTAGAGGCTTGTTTTGATCTTCTTCTTCTATAGTTGCTACTTTAATCAAATCCTCTTTTGGTGTCATGTTTATTCTATGCAAAACTAGGATGCAATCTCCCCAAACTAATAGCTCTTCATCAATTCCCACCTCTATTTTGTGAGCCAAACTATCCTCATCACTAATGTAGTGATATGAATTTATTATTTTCCTTACACCCTATTTGATAAGGCCAAAAAATCAATTTTCCATTGCTCCACAGCTGGAATCCATCCTTCAAGGTTGAAATGCCATTAAAACCACCCCTTTTAATGCTTCTTATAAAGTTGATTCAAGCGCAACTGCATCCAATAATCCAATTAAATTAGTAATATATTTTTTTAATTGGGTCACTTGAGATTTGAGTTCCTCTTTTGTGTTCTCATCTTTCTACATCCTCTTAAGGATAACAAGGACATACATTTGGAGAGATTTGTGTTATCCTTCTTGTGTCTATACACCGAAAATAACTTGTTTGATTTGGTAGTCTTTTGGTGTCATCTTTGATTAATATTTGTCGATTAGAGGGATGGCTATTTGAGCAGTTTTGTTACCTTGCTCGTCCATGGTCATTGTTGATATTCTTCAAGCTCTTTTCCTATTCTTTTTTGGGGACTAGAAGACTTCTGATAAAATTCTTAATATCTTCATCAATGCATGTCCTTTATCATCATTTGATGATGTGATTCAACCATATTGGGAAATTTGAAGACACCTCTCTTTTAGGGGAACCTAATATTTCCGTGTTGTGGGATACTTTTGAGTTAACATACTTAGTCCCCCTTTGCTTAATTTATGTTCTTATTTCATCTTGTTCTTCATGTACTTATTCATTTTCACCTCCTTGCTCAACTTTTTGTTCTTGAATTTCTTTAGGTATCACTTCCTCATTAGGGACTTCTTTATGAATTTATCCCTCTTCAACCATTTCTTCTTCTACCATTGCCTTATTTTGTGCATCTTCTTCATGAATATTGGGCTCTCATCTTGAGAAGGAGGAAGAGGATGATCTCACAAAGCAGAAGGTGGAGGTGGAGAAGGAATTGGAGAAGTGAAATCATGAAGAGGAGAAGGTGGAGGTGATGGAGGATGGTCACGCGGAGAAATTAGAGGAGGAGGTGAAGGAAAAGGTGATTCACGTGGAGTGGAGGAAGGAGTAGGTAAAGTCTTCTTTTGAGCGATTGCCTCTTCAATTGATGCTCTTGTTCTTTTCCTCCTCACTAATGTGGCTTCTTCCTCAATATCTTCTTCACTAGAACCAATGTCAATTATTTGCTTTTATAATATAGAAAAGGGTATCCTAGGTCCTAAATGCAAAGAAGCTAGGATGCCATGGTGGCCTTTTTCCAAGTTACATTAAGATGCAGACCAACAAGGTGTATAGATTGACTATCAACCATGAAGGTGAGCCAATAAGACCTAGATCTACATCTAATTGAGGATGGGAATGGATTGGAAATTATTTGGAATGATTACCCTAATTAGGTCCTATGTGCCCTAAAATATAATTTGCATGCCCTAAAATATAATTTGCAAGATCCCAACATTTGACATCCTAAAATAGTCAAGTTTCAATAGATCTGGAAGGTTTAGATGATAGTATACCTACCCAAAAAAATTGTTTTGGCTATGCCTACAAGGACTTATTCACCCAATAGAAATGAGTCTTTGATAAGGTGTCTTTCTTAACTTTTGGGGTCCTCTGGTGCTAGATTTGAGCTTTTGTTTTCCATTTGAAAATGTTTTAGAATGTTGTTAGTAAATTTTGTAATTAATTTTTTGTAGTTTAACAACTTTTAGGGTTTTGAATGCAACAATGGAGAATTTTCCTTCTATCTTTCCTCAATCCTCTTCAAACCTATAACCTACACATTCAAATAGGGAGAAAATGTTGGGACATTTAGGGGTTACCTCAGTCAAACCCCTTGTAAGTGTTTCCGCTTCCACAATGACAATTCCAATGAGAGGAATGATAATCAAAAGGAAGGAATTGTGAAATCACAAAATTTTACAACTCACCACCCATCAATGGCTTCCTTGAAGGACTGAAGTTATATACATCACCTCAAGAATTTTGATCTTTCTTGCTTGAATTCTTGAATGCTTGAATTATTTGGAGACCTACAACAAGGGCTAGTCTTCATAAAATAATGATAACTTGATAACATGAACTCACATACACTTTGACATAATGCTTGTATCTTGAATTGCTAGAATAAAGATCTTGAAATGTTGTTATTGACAATAAAGCTTGCTCATAAATTCTCTAAATTATTTTCATCTCAAATGGTGAAAAGATTAGGTATTTATAGGTGTTTCTTTAATTTCCAAAAAATTAGATCCCAATAGATGACCTTTGCATGTGGAAATTCAAATGTTACAATGCCACCACCGATATGTCCAAATTTGGATGGAAATAGAGTAGCAAGACAATGCTCCCATTAGGTGAATGAGTCATATTATGGTAAATGAGTCCCATTTAGGTGAATGAGTCCCAACTATATTTTTTAGAATTTAAGGTGTCAAGGGAAAGTATTAGATGAATGCATGTTTGTTTAATGCTTGCAATCCTTTGAAAATGGTAAAAATAGGCCTTGAAAAGCATAATTTAGGAAATTAGAGGGTCAAATTAGGCTCAATTAAGCTCAATAATTTAGGGGGGCCAAAACATAGTGTGAAATTGCCAAGGGTGAAAATTTTTGACACTACATTTAGCCCCCACTTTAGTGAGAGTATGAACTTACACTCAGACTAACACTAAAGTAGAAAAATATGTCAAGAGGGGTTTGATTTTCCAAATGTTGAAAAGATAAGATGACTAAGGATCAAGGGAGTTGCACAATCCCCTAGGATCCAATATCCTATGGTAAACCAACATAAGCACAAAGGAACAAACACATGTATAATATGCAACAAGATAACACACACAAACATACGTGTCAAAAAACATGAAGCATACATGGTGAAAACCCATGACATGATGAAACATATAGATGATGATGAAATAAAAAAAACATGATGTAAACATGGCATAAAACGAAGAAGACACAAAAAAGGAACACAACATTTAACACAAAGTTAGTACTAAAATATTTGAGTTGGTAAGGCAAAGAGACCTTAGTATTAAATTATCTTGAATACCAAACGACATTAATCGAATAAAGAAAATGCTCCATGAGGATTGAATTCATACACAACACTCATGGAACACATGGCTCCACTGGCAAGAAAAGTGTATTATGCTAAGTGTCCATGTGAAAGGGGTGTTCATGGCCCACACAATAACAAAGTCTGATTTTTTCTAGGTGAATTGCAAACTAGGAGACACATGGGCTAGTGAAGTCTAATTTCACTAGGTGAGCCCCCAAGACAAGGTAAAATGAGAGACACACACCAGGTCTACAAGGTGTGCCCATAACAAGGTGGTAAAAATAGGAAACACGCACTAGATCTACAAGGTGTTCTCATAACAACCATACCAAGAGTTATACTCCTTAATAACCTCAAGATAAGGTGCCACAAGATGTTATGTCAATGCTACACTAATTTCAACTCTTGTGAACAAAGTTAAGAAAAATAAGCTACACATGGCTGGGAAGCTCTATTATGCCAAGTTCCATGAAATAAAAAAGATTTGCTCATGGCTACCATGATGTATTATGCTAGGTTCCATAAAAAGGTTTAACATCTCAAAGGATGATTATGCCAAGGTTAAAAAGCTTAAGGGATATTGTAATAAAATCACCACAAAAGGTGCTTAAACAACAAAGGGACATTGCTCAATACATGGTCACACGGTCTTAGGGAACATCACACATGACATCATCACAAAGGGAGGACTAGTCGAAGAAAAGTCACTCTTATGGGAAATCGGGCCTAATATCACCACAAAGGAGACACACCACATGGATTAAGAATGCCACACTTTGGTTGACAAGGTCATGCTTCCTAGGAGATGTATACTATCATCACTAAGAAGAGACCATTTCCTATGCAAACAATGAGTGGGGGACTATATGCCCCCCTTAAAATGTTAGTGTACTTGATACACTTACGTTTTAAGGAGATAACGAAGGATCCCTTGCTAGAAGGAATGCACCTATGACAAGGCTACCTAGCCCCTTTCCCCCTAAGTATAGGGACAAAGATGAGCCTAGATGGATGATGATATATTGCTCCTTGTGAAATGAAATATGATTGCATAAATCCTAGTTTATACCCTCATGCATTGTAGTGAGCATGTTGTTACACTACAACTACCACATGACAAGGAGCAACAACTAATGCTATTAATTATGATGAGTAGGTGAAGTATCATTCATACCCAAAGATTCCCCTAGGGGCAGCATCATTTTGACACATATCTAGTGAGACTATAAATATGAAGATACTAAGTATTAGCTAGAAATGAAGATTAAATATATAGTTATCAATTACAATAGCTTTGTTGGATGCATATATTTGTTAAAAATTATTAAATCATAGTTGTGAAAAATATATTTTACATATGCTTCCAGCTATGAGTATGGAAAGAGGAAATTGTACAAAATGATACAACCTTCTAGAGTGATATTTTTTTAATGCAATTTGCACTACTTTGTAAATAGAATGTGGGTGTTTCCACAATAGCATGTCCCACTTTTGTGACATCTCAATTTTTTCTTGAAATTACATATTTTTTAGAAAAAATAATGATTTAAGCCTTGAGGGGTTCCATATAAAGGGGTTTAATTGAAGAGGGTTAGATCAAACCCCATTAGATAAAACCACCTTGGATGTAGCAACACTAATCTTAAATCACACCCTCAATGGAGTCTCCTTTGCACCTATCAAAATGCTAACAAAAAACCACTTTTACTTCACCTTTTGGGGGATCAAATGAAGTCATTTAGGATATTTATTATGTATGTATCCCTTATTCTAATATTTCTAGAAATTATAATTTTAAATATATTTAATTTGATTATTATATTTATTTTATATTTTTTCGTGAATGCAGGTACATAACATCAAGGTCTTTGTTTCTCACATGTGAAAAAAAATATATTCTAAATATATGCGCACTAGGTATTAATGTCCTTATTTCAATAAAAAAGAAGTTAATTTGGATGAATACTAAAAATTTATGCGTTATCAAAATGACCTATGTATGAATTATAGTTAATCTCACTTCAAAAAATTATGCAACAAAAATTTATGACAAAATATCTATCCACTAGATATTGGTGTTACAAATCTATGTCTAAATTTTATAATTTTATCCTTTCTACAAATAAATTTATCCTTTACTAAAGTAACATCACTTTTTAAAAATAATGTTAACTATAAAAAATAAGTTATAAAAAGTTACATTAAAAAAGTCACAAATAATTCTTATTTTTTTCAGAATATATATTTATAATCTACAAATAAAATCTCAAAAATCACTAGTTCACACCATTTTTAAATTCTTGATAGTTTTGTTGCTATAGGTGTCATCAAGTGAAAAGAGTTGATTTAAATGTCCCACTTTAACCAAAAGTGGGACACACTATTATGGTTTGACCCACACATAATATTATTTGAAGCAATTGAATTTTTTAAAATTTAGTGTATCCATTATTGTTGAAGTTTTTTGTTGTAAAATCTCTTGAAGAAAGAACTTCTCATGATCCAATAAATATTTCTCCAATTGTCTTTGTTGTTGATGATGCAAGTAAATACACTAATAACTTGTCTACATCAAATCTTGGTTAGTATATATATATTATATCATACATAATATTAAGAAAGATTTGGAATACTAACATCTTACCTAATCCAACCTGAGATATCATGAACTAAACTTTGATTAACTAAGGGATAGACCACAAGATTAATGACATGAATGTTAGGAGATAGTGACAATGTCATTATCCATGAGTAAAAATTATTCATCATAGTAAAAAGTCCTCCAACTTAATAGCTAATACAAAAATCTCTAAAAGTCCATTTAAATAAGAATCATTTTTTTTAGAATGTAAAAGTTTATCTAAAAATTAAGGGTGTCCACTAGTTATCTACAACTATCTATACACCAACCATTATTACATTTTTAACATAAGTACTTCAACTCTAATTAAAAATATAAATTTGACAATGATGAGAAACTGTGCAAATTCGTAATATAATGATGACATGTCAAATTTAGTCATGTGTTCTCAAATTTCAAACTGAGACTACTACAAAAATATATAACTCCACTAGGCTTATAATTAATAATCCTTACATTGTGATTATTAACTATTTTTATTTTAAAAAAAAATAACATCAAGAAAAGGTGATTTTCACCACTTTTGAATTTTTATTTTCATATACGATATTTTAATGTGCCAAAACTTGAAAAAATAAAAAATAGATAGTTCAAAATATGTATGCAAGTAGCTATCAAGGAACCTTAACTATAAGATATATAAAATCCTAACTAACAAGCTAACCACCATGACATTTTGTAATACAACCACTCAAGTGCAATTTAATTAGCAATGGCTACATGATGCCTATCATTTATACATGCTTTTGGACCTAAACCAAATAAAAAATTAGGTTCACATGGAAAATTCTTGAGCATGGTAAATAATATATTGTCATGAGAAAGTAAATAATAGATTGTATTTAAGTTTCAAGATTGTATTTAATTTTCAGTGAGATGAATTAATTTTTTTTTAAGGATTTACATGAAATTTATACAAAATAAGAGTATTATAGAAGGGTTTTTGGGAAACTTATGTTACAAGAAAATTATGTGGTGACAATATTTTGAAAAACTCTTAGACACTTTCTTCCAAAAAAAACTCCTCTTATCGTGTCACAATTAGTAAATATGATGAAGGAGATGACATGATTAGAAATGCCAAGGGCTCAATTTACAATTTTCCTTCCTTGTTCTATGGATTCCTTCACATTTAAATTTATTTAGGGCCTTAAATATAAATTTTTGACAAGCCAATAGAAAGTGGTTTTGTATTTTCTTAAAAATTTGTGTATAGCATATATAAAAAATAATTATAAAAGGTTTATCGATTTATTTGTGATATCTAATTATATTTAAGCTTCAAAAGGTTTATCAATTTATTTGTGATTTCTTAAAAAAGTTTATCAATAGATTGTATTTAAGCTTCAAGATTGTATTTAATCTTCAATGAGATGAATTAATTTTTTTTAAAAGGATTTATATGAAATTTATATAACATAAGAGTATCATAGAAGGGTTTTTGGGAAACTTACATTACAAGAAAATTATGTGGTGACAATATTTTGAAAAACTCTTAGACACTTTCTTCCAAAAAAAACTCCTCTTATTGTGTCACAATTAGTAAATATGATGAAGGAGATGCCATGATTAGAAATGCCAAGGGCTCAATTTACAATTTTCCTTCCTTCTTTTATGGATTCTTTCACATTTAAATTTATTTAGGGCCTTAAACATAAATTTTTGGCAAGCCAATAGAAAGTGGTTTTGTATTTTCTTAAAAATTTGTGAATGGCATATATATAAAAAATTATAAAAGGTTTATCAATTTATTTGCGATATCTAAAAAAATAGATTAGCAATATTTCAGTCTATGTTGGGAATAGTTGTCCACTTTATGGTCAATTTTGGGCTAATGTGTTGATGCATGTTCCCCAAAAAGAAAAGGTTGAAGGTGCCCAAACTTTTTTTCTTAGGTGTCTTAGATAACTCTTTGTTGACACAGAGATTTTACAAAAGTACCAATTACTAGGAGTATTTTCACAAATGGTACAAACCAAATACTATACACCTCAAGTTGTATTATAATGGAGGTCAAAATCTATGAAACCATGGACTTCTCTCAAGAACCTAGAACCTCATGGTTTGTTGATACAAAAAATAAGATGGATTAAGGGCATATTGAGGTAATAAAAGTTAAAATTATATTAAAAATAAATTATGGTCCAAATTGCATCAAATATTATAATGGTGAAGAGCACAAATTTTAAAGGAAAATGAACTAGACATATTTCTTGCAATGATCAATAAAATTTAGTAGCAAGGAAGAACATCACAACCAACATCAACATAAATCAATGACATCTCTAATCTACAATATGTCACTGCTACTTGAAATACAAGACAAATACATGGACCTAGAATTACAAAATTCAAAAACATGATCCCAAACAGAGGAAGGTTTAAGAAGTCTAAGGTCACCAATGATCATCAAATTACACTAAACTACAACTATTTTGATAAATAAAGAAGATATAATACATCAAATCTATGCATTAGAAGATTAGCTACAAAATTCATTCCTCTATGATTTTTAAAAATGATCTTCAAGGTATCAAGATTGCATGAAAACTACAGTAAAATAAATGTTGAAATTACAAGTTCCTATGAATATCACACAACCTTCTAATATATTGAAAGTAAAAAATATGAAGTATACTCATTGTCTAGAGATTGTAAAACCCATGGTATAGGTGATTTGGCAAGGCTCTTCTTGGATCCAAGCTTAGTTTTAAGGACTACAAATTTTGAATATGTGGCAATGTGAAGAAACATGTGGTCTATGTGGTTTGGAAAAAACATTTTCCCTCTCAAAATTATTTATAAGCTAAATGCCTAAGGATGAGAAAATTAGCATATTAGGTAAGGTGAAAGAAATCCAAGGTGTTCATGATTTGGCAATGTTGTTTTTGCTACCAAGCTTTATTACGAAATCAAAGCCTAACAACTATGATATTTGAATATAAGGTAATGTGAGAAAAGGAACCTCACCTCAACAAGGAGAGTATCAAATGCACAAAAGGCATTACAAGCCACAAGGATGGGACCTTAAATGTCACCTCTTCCTTTATCCTTGTAGGTACATCTACATACAACATAATTGTGTGGTGGGAAGTGGGTATATGCACCATGTCAAAAGAACCCAAATTTCCCAAAGTCACAAGTAGAATTTTGAAAAAATAATAGAAGTGTTGTACTGGATTTAGCCATAACAAATGCATGTCATCATTGTTCGATCATAAAAATACTTAAATTAAAAATACCACTAATAATAAAGTTAATGTGTATTCACATAATTTTATCATAACCTATATTCACAAAGAATCCACAAAAAAAATATTAGATAACAAAAACCTTAACTCAAGATGCTCAAAACAAGAAAGACACTTCATCTCGATCTCAAAGAAAATAAACTTGAACCAAAAGTAAAAATTCTAATTCTTGCATAGTCACGGGTAATATTAAACTACTATGGCCATTTCCTAACAGTGTACCTTTCCATCTCAAGAAAAGTGGAATGAAATAAATAGTGTCAAATAAATATTTCTTTGTGTAGATGAGGGATTTGCTACTCCCAAGTCTCCAAGACATAGAAGAGCCTAAAGGGAACGAATTATCCTCAACTACCTCACACTACCTAATAAGTTGAAAAGGAAGGGAAAATTGGACCCTGGTTTCTTTATGTTTTATGACAGAGGTTTTTGGAAACAGGTGAGTAGACCTCAAAGATCTTAGACTACAAACGAATTGGCTCTCAACTAAAGGAAACTAGCACGTTAGGCGAGCAAAGGTGCGTTGGCATCTCATACGGCCAAAGAGTTAGGTTTGAGAGTGAAACTCATATGATATGCTAACTACCCAACAGTTTTGGTTTGACAGTTCGACAAATATGAAGAAATGCATGAAATAACATTAAACAACAAGAAGAATACTATAACTTATAAATATAAACTATTCTAATAACAAAGTGACAAAGAAAAGGAGAGAAGAAGGCCAACTCACTGAAGTTCCAATTCTCCAGCAAGCTCCTCATGAACAGATTGTACCTACACACAAAGCAATAGGAAAATGTTGTGGTTGTTTTTTGAAGTCTGCCTTAGTCAAACCCCTGTTTTGGTGTTTCCACCTCCACAGACAACTAATAGACCACAAGATGTAGAAATGATAAAGAATAAAGAGAGAATAGACACAAAATGTAGGGTGCAAAGACAATCTAGATGCCTCTACAAACAAGATAATGCAAATAAATAAATAGATGGATGTTACCCTCCTTTCTACATGCTTGAGTTGTCAAGAGAGGAAGGCGAAGAGCAAGATAACAATGCTAATGGATTAAAGCTTCAACAACCTACAATAACAATAGGTAGGAGCAACAAAATGGTGTATAAGTGAAGTGAATAGAGCCAAAAAGTAAATAGAAGTGAAGTGTGAAGTGGTAGAAGTTCGAGAGGGTGATAGAATTGATAGAATGGAGTTCAAATGACTATCTTGGAGGTAAAAGGTTGTTCTTGGGTGGTCGATATTCACAAGGATGTTATAATTTGCAAGTTGACAGGGAATTATAATGTCTCAATGTCCACTAACCCGAGAATCCTATCAGGATGTAAGTGTGGCGCATAGACATTTGTACAACGCATGGGCATCCCCTACAAAAATTCCATCACTGATGAAAAGCGATAAGGACACGTGAAAATCAAGGAAAATGCGACAATTTTTTGCATTATTGAATTTGTAAGGCTAAAATGAAGTAATATAATGGGAAATTTACACTAGGTGCAAATTTACGCCATTACACTTTGGGTCAATAGAATGGATTTACATACCCCTTACAAATAATAATAAAAAACCTTGCTTTGATTCAATCTAAAGCAATGTTAAAACCTTATTCTTTCAAATTCAACCTCAAATATTGAAAACATTTAGGTTTTTTGTAGGGAAAAAAAACATAATTAATGTAAGTAGAGATTTGCTAGGAGTGTGACCTTGATTATTACTATTCAGAATGGTAGGCTCAGATAGCAAAAAGCCAACAGTTCACTTATTATTTCCAAAGTCAAATTAGTGAGAGGATGATTACTTATATTTTGGGTATTTACTATTTTGTGTTCAAGACGTTCTTCAGTTTCTCTCCTTTATAAATAAAAGATAAGCATTTCCACATCATTTCCAGCCAAAAACCTTGTCAAAATCATCGTGTTGTGGAGAACGTATGGTTAGGCTTTAGTTGCATTCGAAGATTAAAAAATTTCCAATAGTGAATAGTACAACTTCCTATTGCATCTAAAACTATCAATTATGAAAAATGAGCAAAGTTTACTGGAAAAATATTATGAAACCCTACCAAAGCATAAATTTAATGAACCAAAACCATTATCCTTATAGCTATTGCTTTCAATTTATTCATAGTAAAACAAAAATTAGATCTAAAAAATATCGGTATGTTAGAGCTACTAAAATCATCAGAGGTTTACAAATATTAGATTCTTGAGTAGGACAAAAGATTTTTACATCCTTTGACATGAAAATATGGGAATTTTTTATTTGAAATTTTGGGGATTACAATTATATGTTTTAAGAATGGATTGATATAATAATTTTGATTTTGATTGTTACTATTGATCAACTCAAGAAATATCTAATGAGATGAGTGTTGGAATATACACTTCAACATATCTGTAGACGTGTTATCAAATAATGCTTAGGTGTCAAATATGTTTTGTTATGTTTAGTTTATTGTCTTTAATCTACAATTTGTTATCAAATTGTTAATGTAATTATAGGAAAGTTGAATAATTTTTTGTATCTACATATATCTAATTTTATCAATGAATAAATAGTTGAGCATGAGGTCTTCAATTGTTCTTTGTTTTGTTCTACAAATCCTAATTTGGTATCAAAGCCTAGTATATTTTTCTATGTTGCTTTGCACATCAGTTATGGGGGTCAAAAATATGTTTCTCACAAATAAGTATTGAAAGGTTTTGTGTATGTTGATTTGTCCATAGACCTTGGCCCCTCCACATATTTTACAAGGGATGAGGCTATAGTAGCCAATGCATAGATTGATTGGAGAAAGCTACTACTAGTTTGTGTGAGAATGTAAGTTTGTTGTTGTTGCTATAGTGAAGTTTGTTGATGCTAAGCTATAAGAACTGAGAGAATGTTAGCCATTGTTGAAGAACCATCAGATGATAGTGATGACAAATTTATTAAAGATGAGGCGGATGTTCTATTTTGAAGAGGCCAATACTTTGAAGATAGGGAGGGATGTAGTAGAGAATAGATAGATTTTCAATAGTCCAAGGTGTTTGTGGATCAAATAAACTATACCTCATTGGGGTTATGAGACATACATGTGAGGATTGGTGTCTAATAGTTCAAAGGGGGATTGAAAATATGGAAGTTTAGCATCATACCTTTACGAGGGTGATGAGATACTTCATTTTCAAATGATTTCCAATGATGTTGGGAAATTGGATTACAGCTAGGTGACTATACCTGTAATTGAGAGTAACTTGAAGAATTCTCATTGGTTTGAGAATTGTTTTCAAAGAACTTCTGCATATTATATTTTCTATTGTTTTATGTTTAATGTTGTAGCATTAAGACAAGGTTTTGGAATGTATGTTCAAACATATTGTAGATGTGTCATCAAATAATGCTTAGGTGTCAAATATGTTTTGTTATGTTCAATTTGTTGTCCTTAGTCAACAATTTGCTATCAAAATGTTAACATAATTATAAGAAAGTTGATTAATTCGTTGTATCTATATATATCTAATTTTATCAATGAATAAACAATTGAGCATGAGGTCTTCAACTATTTCGTTCTACAAATTCTAATCATGAGATGTATGACATTCACTTCTACCATCATTTAAGAAAAAAAAATTGGTTGGCATAATCTATTGAATTTTTAAAAAATAGATTGATTTAAAAATTTGATTAAAAACACCCAAGTTTATTATTGATAGAGTTCAATCTCTACTTTATACCAACTCAAGGGACATGCATATATAAAGATTACTAATAAATCAAAAAAATAACCAAACATGATTGTTGATATAGTTTTCAAGGGGCATGCCTTTACAAGAACTATTAATAGAATTGAAAAAACAACCAAACATTATTGATTGGGTTGAATTTCTACCCAAAAAGAAAAGAAAAGAATTTCATCTTGATTGTTCATAACAACAATCAATAAAAAAATGAATAAATAATATTTTTCAGATTATTAGATAAGAAAAATAATTATAAACTATAACCTTGTTCAACTTTTTAATTGTACTTTAAAAACTAATTTGTTAATTTCTGGACCCGCTCCATCCAAGACAAAACCATTGAGGAAAAGGTGATTGTTCTTTCTTTTTAATGGCTCTTGTTAAAGAATTCATATAATTGATTAGTGCATGTCATTTATGGATTCAACTCTGTAAGAATTGTTTTGCATCAATGTTTTGGTGGGATGATAGAAAGTGTGAACCGCAACAATTCTTACATAATTGAATTTAGAAATTGTTGGGATATGGTGTTGTACACCATTGCATAAAATGTTCTATCATATTATTGTAATTAAATAATTATTTAGTTGTGATACACCTTGGTGGTGTTGTTAATCACACTAGGTAATTATTTGGTCTCACGTAATGATTGTATTATAACATTGTATTACTATTTGTGTAGGCGACATGTGGTAGTAATTTAATATTGGGGAATTAAATATTGTAACAGCTTAGTACCCAATATTAGAAAAGGAGTTAGTGGTTTTGTATTTAGATGGTTTTGTGGTACATGGTTTTACCTTACCACTAGTTGTATCTGTGTGAGCTTGTGTCTATAAAAGCAAACACAATGTAGTGGTTTTGGATTGGGTGAACGGGTTGAACAGGTTGGTTGTGATTATTGAGTCTTCCTAAACAGTGCATTTGTGAAACATGGCATGGGATGTGTGGATTCATGCTTGGACACATGAAAGTGCATTGGAGGGCTTGATGCTTTAGAGATACTCATTGTAACTCTTGTATAGCTTTATGGTTGATTAATATGATGGAGTATGGATGCTTTTGAATGTTGGGTTTTTCCTTCTTGAGGGTTTTCCCAAGATAAATCTTATGTTATCTTGTGGCTTGTCTATTTGATCTATGCATTTGGCAAACTTGTGTGCATGCTAATCTCTTGTGGGTTATGTGGGAAATGATTTGAGATTGTGGGTTTGAATGCAATATTTCCTAACTGAAATGACATGCTTGTAAAAATCTAATGTGTTTAATTCAATAATTGACGTTAAATCCTATACCGCAGGAAGAGGGTAATGATTCCCATGTGGTGCGACGTGATTTCTGCGGAGCAGATAGATTTTAAAAGATGACAGTATTCAAGAACATGAAAACTGTATGAATGATATTGAAAGTTGAGCGCACCTTTAAATATATTTGTTTGTGTCTCCATCAGACACCTATTTCATTGAAGAGGTCCTTGTACCTATTTGATTGAAGAGGTCCTTGTTACTTTACAGTGCTCTGTTGTTTCAAGTTTGGGATGGGACCAACTCGCTAGTTTGCTGCACTTACCATTCCTATTATGTCGCAATCTGCGTTGAAACTCATTAACTGTCCCAAAATAATTACATAGTTTTGCTGGATTTGACGGGCGATCTGGTATCCCAGTTAACACCTCTCTAATAGTTAAGCCTCAAAATTTATCGTCACATGAACAAACAAATTAGTTGTCGGCATAGTTTAATGTTGGTCAAAACATTTTCTAGCTGGCTCTCACCTTAAATGTCAAGGGTATTACACAATCTACATTGAAAATCATTTCTATTATGGCGCAATGTGCTATAGGTATGAAGAAGCTTTAACGCTCTGTGATCTTTGAGCTCTTTCTCTCTCTGAATTGTTTTCTCAAGCAAATTCCATTTCTTGAATCCTCTGCATATTCCATTTTTTTAATATCTTCTACAAATTTAGCAGCAGACAGATCAATTTTCTTTACTAACAATGAAGATAGGGGAAATACTAATAACGTTGTAATCCTCCTCTGATATACAGGATGTGGACTTGTTCCCCAAATCAAAGGTCTACGCGGTGGCGTGGATCGAAGATGGCTCGCGGTCGTGGCCCCCAAAGCAAATAACAATGTCGGCCAAAGAAAATGGTACAAGCCCTACCTGAAACAAATACATGTCCTCATAGTGGACGAGGCGACGCTTTAGCAGGGCCGCCTCCACTTAAAAGTGGAAATCAATATCAAGCATACTACGAGCTCCAAGAAGGTAGGCGACGCGTCCTTTCCAGTGAAGGAACTCCTTGGCCAGAAGAACAGCACAGACCAGATGCGCAAGACCTCTATGACACTAAACAAAGTTATAAAGGACCCCTCACCGAACCTCCACTACCTCAATCTCCGCCAGGCTACCCAACTTACCCTGCACCTGGGGAGCAGTATCCTCCACAACAACTTCCCCCTCAGCAGGTTGGTTCACTCCCCTACAATCAGAGTGGTTACCCTAACCCTTCCTACCCACATACGCCACCAAGTGTCGGCCCTCCACGGACTGATGCAGGTTATCCCCATTATGTTGCACCTAGCGGACAGTATCCTCCCCAACAGCTTTACCCTCAGCAGGGTGGTTACCCTCCCTACAACAGGGCGTTTACCCTCCCTACAACCAGGGTGTTTACCCTTACCCTCCCTATCCAGCGCACATGCCACCCACCGTCGGCCCTCCGCCTCATGTGGGCTATCCGCAAAGCCCTGCACCTAGTGGGCAGTATCCTCCACAACAGCCTTACCCTCAGCAAGGTGGTTATCCTCCCGCTCAGCAGCAGCTGCAGCGACAGACATGATGGAAATAATACGGAGCGGGTTGTCTATTGTCGACACCATAACGAACGGGAATTTTGATGACTCTATTTTACATAAGAATAACAAATTACATAATGAAATTCTGTACTTGATCTTTTAGGATGGAGATATTTTAGTTTTGTTGTTAAATTCAGTACTTTTGCATCAATATTGGATCACACTTCATGATCTATCATGAGAATAGTATAGAGTATAAGGAATAAAATGAAAAGTTGCAGACCAATAATTTATGGTACCTTAACTTGAGTTTTTTTTTGAGATTCATCAATAATATACATTAGTTAACTTCTTACGATGGGATTTAAAATTTTGAAGAATAAGCTTTCTTTTATATCTATTTATAAATTTTATTGTTTTTATTACGTTTAGATTTAGTGGGAATGGGAGATTTTGTTGTAATTTATGAAAATACCATGAGATTGGGGTTGGTTATGAAAATCTTTCGACTATTATGTTGGGTTGTTGGGTTGGGGTTGGTTAAGATTGGGTTGGCATGGTTTTACAGGGAGTCCTCACCTTTTCTTGCTTGGTTCGGGCTAGAAGTGACATAGTCTAATAGATGGTCCTCCTCTGTTGTGTGGGGTGGGGTTGGGTTGGGTTGGGAAATGGGGTAGGTGTACTCCAGTGGGGAGCTCTTAGTCTATCCTATTGTATTCACATTAGCATAATTGAGTTAGGAGTTCTTACATTGCTCAATTGGATTGGCACAATCTCTTATATGTGATATTTTAATGACTTTGAACTTTCTTTTAATGAATTTAATGCTATAATTAAATTTTGAATGAATAATTCTACAAAATTATATATTACTTATGATAAAACTAGATTACAATAATTCTATTATCTCTGAAATTGGTATTATCTATAGTCACCAAAAATGTCATGTCTAGGAATAAACATTCTAAACCCCACATCACATTTTTTTGGTACTGCTTGTGATTAGATATGAAATAGTTGTGCACTCTTATTTATTTAATCAAATACTTTGATTTGAAATGGGTTTCCCTTATAATATTTTCATCTTTTGAGAGGACTAAATTATTCTCTTAATGAAAATGGTTGCTATTTACCATCCTTCTCTTTAATGGATTATCGAATTTTAGTGAATAATTTTTTCATTTGAATACAATTGTATTATTATTTGGGGGTTATTACATAGTTTCCATGTATAGAATCATAAGAACTTTCTTTTAATGGTATAGTGCATTGTTGGTTCTATTTTTCTTTCATTGGCTAAAAGCTTATAATGTTAATTTATATAAAATACAATTCTTATAGGTGTTTGCTTTCATTCTTATTTCTCTTGTGTTTATGTCTCATACTTGATTTATTTTAAATTTTAATATGATCTGGTTTAAAAGCATATGAAAATTAAAATTAGATATTAAAGTCACCTTTTGCAAACTTCTAAAAAAAGGTTTATTTCTGATTTTCTTTAAAGAAAACAAAATGCAAAAAAAATGTGCAAATTTTCCAATAAAAATAAATAAAAAATGTGCAAGCTACCTTCAGGGTGGTACCCTTGTCCCCTAACCATCTCCAAGAAGAAATACTTGCCCTATCTAAACCCTAGATGGGTGACAAATAATTTCCCCCCAAATGTGGTTTTTTTTGCCAAACGTGGTTTCTCACATGGGTTCTGTTGGCCTTCAACCTCGACTTCAAATACTTGGTGTTTTGACCTTAGAATTCTCTGGGAAAAATATATTGTGCAACATAGAAATATTGGGAGGCTTTAACGCTTACTACCATTGTAAGAGGGATGGGCACCTGCGAAAGCACTGTCCCCTTCTATAAGGTAAACAAATCTTGCAAAATAAAAAAGTCAATGTGTTGAACACCAACTCGGATCCTAAACATTTGGCAAACTTAGAAGGTAAAATTCACTCAGATAATGAGGCAAATGCATTTGTAATGAAAGATATGGAAAAAATAGAGGGGAGTCATGCCATCTCTGTGGCCTCACCTTCAGGGGGATTATGAGGAGTCTTCCAAAAGGGCAATGTCTACTGATCCTATTTATTAATTAATTAAAAATAAAAAATACATTGTATCTTTATTTTTAATTAATTAATACTGGGGAGGACTATGAGGAGTCTTCCAAAAGGGCAATGTCTACGTAGCCCTCAAAACTGATCCTATTTATTAATTAATTAAAAATAAAAAATACATTGTATCTTTATTTTTAATTAATTAATACTGCATAGACAATTAAACATTAAAGTTTGACCTCTTAGGTGGCTTGTGGGCCCATCCTTACTCTATTCCGTCGGAAGTTTTTTTTTTTTTTGTCTTATTCTCCTCCTGTTCATCGTTCTATTTTTTTGTTGCACTCGTTTTTACTCTCCACAGTCAATGTCACAATAGCAGTTAAGTTTGAATTTGCATGTCCCGCCCAACCCATTTCTTTAAACGGGATGTGGAGAGTGAAAAAAAAATATTCGTGCCCTTACAATGCTACAATATTGCTTGTGAAAATAGATCTACATTTGTGGGTGGGCGGAAGCATACCAAATTATTGATTGAGGCCGTGCATCATCCCTATGTTAAAAAATCTCAAAGGGGTTGTCCATTTTACAGGTTCGGTCTCAACATTTAACTCTATTTTCTACTATTTGAAACGATATGTTACCATGACATACATTTTTCTTTGATGCTCAATTGTATTTTTGCTTGGTAATGTTTATTGCTTATTGCATTTTTCAAGTGACAACTAAGTGGGTAAAGAACTGCAGGGATTGGGCAGGTGATCTTGAGGAAGATAAAATATGGGAGGCAGTTTACACGGCAGGGAATGTGAAGTGAAGCCCAACTAGATTGACCTTCAGACTGAGGAACAATAGAACTCCACCTTGTGACCAACTTAAAGAATATTCAAAATGTTGTGCTTTTTTCTTTAGTTTGTATTTTGAGTGTGCCATTGTTGAATTAAGTGTAGAGAAGTATAGCTTACTTAGATGTTGTGTGTTTATTTTGTATATTGTATAGCTTTGACGAATAGTTGCTAAGATGCTCATAATTTTGTTTTTTTGTTTTTCTTGTAAATGGTACAATGTTTGTTTGCTTGAGTCAGTCTATTACAAAAGGGTATTTTCAGACATGTTTTTTATGATTAGCATTACAATTACAACCTATGACATTGATAAATAAATTGTGATTTACGAAGAATGTACATGGTGTCAATGTCTGTTTGCTTGAGTTAGTTGCAGTCTATTACAGAGGGGTATTTTCGAACATGCCTCTTGTGATTAGCGTTACAATTACAACCTATGACATTGATAAAGAAATTGCAATTTATGAAGAATGTACATAGTGTTAGTGTTTGTTTTCTTGAGTCAGTTGCAATCTATTACATAAGAGTATTTTTGGACATGGCTCTTATGATTAGCATTACAATTACAACCTATGATGTTGATAACGAAATTGTGATTTACAAAGAATGTACATGGTGTCAATGTTTGTTTGCTTGAGTTAGTTGTAGTCTATTACAAAAGGGTATTTTCAAACATGGCTCTTACGATTAGCATTACCATTATAACCTATGACATTGATAAAGAAATTGTGATTTACGAAGAATGTACATGGTGTCAAGAGATGCTTATAAATTTTAGAACATATGAAATGCAAATCCTTACTTTTGATTTCATATATAGTGTATATGGTGTCAAGGTAAAAAAATCCAAGAATAATTAGTCCTTATCTTTTTAATTGTAAAATGCGATAAAAATAGTTTTTAATCATTTTAGGTTAAAGAAAAGAATAACTATTTTTCTTTTTATTAATCTCTCAATCTATTAATACATTTATATAGTCTACTATTTAAATAATTGGATGTTCTAAAATCATTATAATGTTTTATGTGTTCTAATTTATAATATTAGATTTAAATTACACTATTTAAATAATTTTGTATGTTTTTATTTATATATTTTGTTATTTAAATAATTAAATATTTTTAAATATTTTATTTTAAAATTATTTTATTTATTATATAGATATATATTTACTTTTATTTTATTAATATATTGTTCAATTTATTTTAATTTGAAGAATCATTTTATTTTTGTATTCAAATTTATTTGAAGAATCATTTCTTTTTTTTACTTTGAAAGGTGCAATAAATATTATATGTTTATTAGTTTTCAAAAGTTTAATTGTATATTTTTAGTACTTTTAAAAAATATATATCAAATGTGTTTCACTTTTTATGTACATAGTCAAAATAGGAAACTCCATACTATATTGCCATTGTAGAAGGCCTCTTGATGTAAATATAAATTAGTTTAGTAATATATGAACAAATATATTAGGTTATAATGAGAAAGATACGAAGTTTTAAAAAAATGTTTGTTTTATATAAAAATAATAATCAAAAGTTGGAAAACCATTGTTTGTCATAGGAAGATAACATGAATCACATAACATATATTTAGAGTCGTTTTTATTGGCATGAATCATTGCACTATCTACATGTTGATTAAGACCACAAAAACATGCAATCATAGAAAAAAAAAAAGAGAAATAAATTATTTCAATCAATTATGTGTGAATCATCTCGTACAAGAAGATCCTAATAATGAGTCTTAATGAGCTTATACTCAACCTTTGAATTCCTTTGTAGGGTAATCCCATGCTCATATTGTTACTCAAGTGTGGTAGTAGAGTAAACATGTGGAAACACATAATATGAGTAGTTTCTTGATGATGAAAGATTAGTGTCACCTTGCAAACAATCATTATGGATAAAAGTGAAATGATCTATGGAAGTGTATATAAGATTCATGAATGAATTATAAGAATCGTGACACAATCAAAGCATAATGGGGCTTCATTAACTAAAGTATCCCTAAATGTGCATGGGTTGATTCAACATTTCATCATCAACATGTGCATAATATATGAAGAAAAATAATTTAAATGTAAGTGCGCCTTTATAATGTCAATTTCTATAACCAATAAATGAATCAATTAATGGATCTTTAGTAATATGAGCAATATAAAGCATCAAATTAATAAATCACGAGATATAGAAATATTTTAAAAATGTGTGTCACTAGTTCATTTATTAGTTAAGATAAATTATCACAATTTGTAACATCATGTAATAAAGAAAATGAATCATCAACATCAAACAAACAAGAATCATGTGAAGATTCTACTCCAATAAACCACGAATAGACATGGATGAACCATCTTTATCATCATTTTTTAGTATGAATGATAACCCATATATGTGTGTTGCATGCCTATATATATATACATGTGTGTATGTATGTGTGTATTTATGTATGTATGTATGTATACATATACATATATATATATACACATATACATATACATATACATATATATACATATACATATACATATACATATACATATACATATATATATATACATATACATTACATATACATATACATATACATATACATATACATATACATATACATATATATACATATACATATACATATATATATACATATACATATATATATACATATACATATACATATATACATTCATATGTAAGTAAAAAAAATAGCATACTAGATGTATGTAGCATATAGATTCACAATTATTTAATACTTGAGCTAGAATAACATCATAAAAATGCATGATTAAATCAACAAGTTTATAATGAAGAATTTTTTAATCATGCGAGGGAGAAAAAAATAAGTCACATTTAAGTATGGCATATCTCATCATTAGGTTATGATGAAATAGAGAAAAAGTCATTATTAAAAGAAAAACATCATTATGTCATGAAAATCACTATCACATGTCATAAGAGAAGCACAATAAAGGTGAAGCCAATAAAAATGTAAAGTTAATGTACATAAGAGGGAAGGAGATTTAATGAACAACTCTATGAATTCTTGGTGTGAATGAGGTACATTACCTACATGGTTCCCATCTAAGTTCTATTCACAGTTTTAGGTTTAATTTGTATAGTTATTTAAGTTTACTTAGGACACTTTTAGATTATTTATATTTTATTTCTCATGCGATATGATTTTGAAACCTTTCGTAATTGTATGTTGTCTTATCTTTCACCTTTCCTATATAACCAAGAGCCCTCTTATATATATATATATATGCATACACATACTATCCTATTTCTATCCTATTGTATCTTATTGCATTATAGTATCTATCATTTATTCTTTGCTACTCTCTTGTAGAAGGTTTTTTTTGTTTTAAAGGTGATTCTAGTTGCTTGAATCTATTGTGTGACTCTTACACTGTATCAGAGCTGGACATCTAGAAGTTGCTTCTCAATTTAGAAGTGTTTACAATAGAAATTTTGAGAAGAAATAGGCCTCACCATTGAGTCCACGAGGTTGAAAAAATTATAAATTGATATAAAAATTGATAGGGTTTAGATTTTTTAAAAATTGGCCATTTTTAGAGAGTTTGCAAAAAATAATTAAAAAATTCCATGCATTGGACTCCTATGGTTTGTATTTTATGTTATGTTCCATAATATATGATTTTGTAGGTCATATACATTATAGGCCTCATAAGCTCCAATAGTGTATTTAGTGAAATATTATATGCCATCTTATATGGACTGCATCAGTCAATTCATTAGTATGACTGTCATTTTAAATACAAAATGTTTTTTAAATTAATATAGGATTTTCTTCTTCCCCTAGTTTTGTAGGAAAGAGACCATGGTCACGCTTAGCTATAGGGGGCTTATCTCCAAGTGAGTGGCACATGGGAGATATATCCAACTAATTTCTAATCCTATGTGGGACACCTTTTCTCAGCACAACATATACATCACTCTACCTTTATTCACCACCTTGGTAACATAGCCAAAAATTTCTACCACATTACCATCTAGACCAACAATGTTGAGCCAATAGTGGACAGGTGGGCCCTTTTTACTTTCCTAAGGAAGTATAAATTTTCACAAAGGTATCATTATTTTACATTCCTATAAGCATCAAGAAGCCAGTTTTGAGCACTTTGCAAGTGGTATGAGGTTTTTTTAACAGGTGTCTGATATTTAATTTGAAGCTCAATTTTTTTTATATTTTTTGATAAGCCATATCTTGGGCCTATGATATCTAATTCTTGAGTTCATATAAGCACTAGAAAGGAATTTATGAGCACTATATATCTATCAATATCTTTTTTATTCTACCTTGAATATCATAATTTTAATTTGGAGAATTTTTAATACTTTAGCTCAATTTTGAAAAAA
Organism: Sequoia sempervirens; assembly: GCA_007258455.2. Taxonomy (NCBI): domain Eukaryota; kingdom Viridiplantae; phylum Streptophyta; class Pinopsida; order Cupressales; family Cupressaceae; genus Sequoia; species Sequoia sempervirens. The sequence continues at coordinate 46,115 of VDFB02328320.1, forward strand.
ATATTAAAATTGATAGTTATTTTTTTTGGGGGGCTCCATTTTTATTATTGATTGATATTTGAGAGGTTCTAAGATATATTATTAAATTACATTATATATTTTTCTCTATTTTTGTTTATTACTCTAATCTAGCATAATTTGATTCATTTGATATCCTTACTCATATTTATCATATATTGAAAATGAATATACGATGATTAAACCTACATTTAAGGGTTTATAGTCTACCTTGGGTGATACTCCACATGGTTTCAATAGTCAGTATGAAATATATTCTTATAGGAACAAACTTGATGAGGCTATGGGTTTGATTGTTTTACATGTTTTTGACAACTTATTTTATACTAAGGACTATACAATGCCTAAGAAATTATGAGATGAATTCAAAGATCTATTTGGTACAATTAGTAAATTTCATGCTTTTGTAATAGAGGTAGAATTGGACTCTATTTTTTAATACACTTCTTTCCATTGAAGATTATTTGATTAAGTTCAAATCTTTGAGATCTCAATTGGCTAGTTATGAGAAAGATAATTTTGATTAAGGATCTATAAAATAGACTTTTTTCTAAATTAAAATGACTATTTTTAGTATTTTCTTCTACTTTTTTCTCCACATAGATTCCCTAGGATATACATTGACTATGAACTCTTTTGAGACATTTTATGACTATTTTACTAGAGAGGAATTTAAGCTTATCCACTTAGATGCACTTCCCAACAGTTAGGCATTGGTTGTCTAATCACTCAAAGCAAAAGATAAGAAAAAAAAAATCTAAGGTAGAATCTAATGAGTTACCCACCTCTTCTAACTTGAGGATACACCTAAGAAAAATAAATCCATATATTTTTATTTAAAAATAATTGGGAATGATGAACATAGATATTAGAAGAAATAAATTGATGATTTGAAGCACATTCTTTGGAATAACAATATGAAATTTCCTTCACCAATTTATTTTGGTTCTTCTTATTCTACACCATAATCATCTATATAGTTAGGAACAACTAGAGTTGTGAATGGAGAAGAGATGAAAGGAAAGGTACTTTTTGAATCTACAAGTATTAAGTCAAAGAGATAGCTTCTTGATTATAGAGATTCACATCATATATCTTCATCATAGGGTATGTTCTTTTCATTAAATTCTTGCAATTTACCACACATCTTGATGGACAATCTAAAACATATATGCATTTCTTTTGGAAATGATCTATTTAGATAGGAGAAGGAACTTTCAATGATTCTTAATGTTTCATCCAAGTTGTCAAGTAATCTATTTTCATTTATCATATTGCACATATTAGAACATGGAATACCATTGTGTTCGCACTTGATTCTATGATTATTAGAAACTTGGAGAGTAGATAGATAATTGTTGTTGGGATGGTTGATCATGCATCTCACTTATACATATATTTTCATATTTTATCCTAATTATACTATAAAACATTTGAAAGGATACTCAAACTCATCTAGATCATTTTTATTGGGATGATTGATCATGCATCTCACTTATACATATTTTCAGATTTTATCCTAGTGATATTGTAAAAGATTTGAAAGATACTCACACTCATTCATCTAGTGTGAATTATATTTTTGAGGATTATTTTAGTTAAAGGAATACACCATGAGACTTATCTCATCTCTCTTATTGGAGTTGGAGTTTCTTTTTCATACAACATTGGATTTTATTTTCCCAAGGAGAGAAATGGTGTTTTCCAATTTTGGACTTTCTTTAGCATTAATCTTCATGCATTCACCATTGATATAGGAGCTACTTATTTTTGAGGGATTTTTGATCTCACTCTTTCTCTCTCATGGGGGAAGACTGATTATGTATTTGTGATAGATTTAGTCATTGTAAATTCATTTTGGGTCCTTCTTTCATCACTTGTATGTACAATTTTTTTAATGTTTTATCTCTTTTGAAGATGGCCTTTTTTCTATGATTTTATCTCTCTTACTCCATTTTTGAGAGACATTTTGTACATGGATAACTAACAAGAATTAATCTAAATATTTGTTTACTTTTGTAAGACACATTCTAGATGAAAATTCCCCATCTAAATCTAAACCTTCAACTTTCAAGAAACGCCTTTTGAAAACCCTTCATTTTTAGGCTCCCTCCATTCATTTTTAGGCTCTCTCTCTCTCTCTAAAAACTACAAGAATAACTCTCTTTGTCCCTTTTGGCTACAACTAGTTTAAGGGAATCCATTACTGGAGCTTGGTATTGTATATTTTGTGACTCCACTCTAATGCTCTCAACTCCTCTTAGTTGGTAATATTATAAAGAAAGATGTGAACTCTAGAATTGGTGATGTGATCTAGAAAATATTTCATGGATATTGGGTGGCGACTTTAACATGATAGAAAACAAGAACGAACAATCTAGTGGGATGAGTGTAGATTGGAAAGGTAATGGAAATTTTTTTGGGATAAATTGAAGTGTAAACTCAAATTAGTTGACCCACTAGAAGGGTGCCAAAAAGAGAAGCACTCCATTTGTTTCACATGGTGCAACACTCAAAAAGGAAAAAATAGGATCTATTTGAGGTTGCACAAGTTTTATGCCAATAAAGACTTGCTTATTTTTGACATATTAGAAGATGAGAGAAAGTTTAATGTTTTCCCTTCCACCCTCTCTAAACACCAGCTTATCAGAGCAAGAACTAGATTGGGTTGTAACTCCCATTAGGTGGAAAGAAGGGGGGGAATTATTCTAAATTTGAGTATCCTAAAAGATAAGGAATCCAATAATACAATCTTTACTATTAGAGAGTTGAATAAGTGGTATCAGAGTAGGTTAGGTTGTACTAATCATTTTTATAGGTTATATTAGAAGATATGTAGAACTTGATGGGAACCCTCTTTATACACTACCAACACATATGCAAGGTTTTATCATGATATAGCTTTAAAATACTCATAAATTCAAATTGCCACATTCAAGTAAGTATATTTCATAAAGCTAGTTTGGAAAGGATGTGTTTATTTCTTCCCTTATTATTATTTTGGAAGCATGTACAACCATTCACATATTTTTTTACATTAGATAAGAACAAACTTGAGATAGATTTTATTTTGAGATAAATGACAACTAAAAATGTTCCTCCTAGTGACAACACTATGATCAAACAACTCTCTATATTATATTTCTATTCTTATTGATAAATAAAAACACTAATCAACAATAATTCAAAATAATGATTTTAAATTTTTGAAATCAAATAAATATTAAATGGGTACTTAGCAACTCATAAGACCTTCCAATAGATTACATTACGAATGCTATATGCAATATTCAAATGATAAATATGATATCACCTAATATAACTTCATTCCCTTTAAAATATCATACAATACATCAACAACAAATCAATTATTTACTTATAAAATATTATTCATAATGTCCAAAAATGTAATAAAATAAGACATTCAAAGTTATACCTTATTTCTAATATCATGTAAATAAAACTATATAAAATTCTAAATACTCTAAAGGAAGTCCTATTTTTTCATTCCCATATTGTTTTGATCATTCTTGTTCCTTATTTAAAAAGGAAATACTTGTCCTTTTACGAAAGGTTAAATAGAATTAAAACAAGTCATGACCCTTCATATATCACACATAGTGTTCAAACATTTAACTACTTACATTTATCAATTGATGAGCTAAAGGGGCTCTATGATGAATGGTTCATAAGGCACAACACTTGTTGAAGCTTTTGAAAATGGGGTTGCAAGCTAAGTGGGCTTAACCTTGGAGAAAATTATATGGTTAAGTGCACTTGAGCTAGAGTAGTACTGGGATGGGTGACCTCCCAGTAAGGGCCAATGCTTCACCTATGTGAGCATCACCTAGATGCAATGAGTGCTAAGTGGACCATTCATTATCATGAGAGATGGGTTCTTGTGAACCACTACTCATGAAACATGGGTCAATGAGTTTGACTCGTAAACTACATGATTGAATCTTGATAGCAATATCATAATTTGACATGCTATGGAAAATACCTCATACTTATCTACTTACATCTAGCTTTACTTCATTGATTACCCTAAAATATCGAAAGGGCCTTTAAAATTATGTGTCGCCTCATCTATTAGGTGGGAATTCCACATAAATTATGGTCTATTATTTAAGTTTTTTAAACTATACACACTTGTATAGATTTTTTCCTCCTTCCAACATTGTCGATCAATATACTACTTTTTCTCCTTTGCTATTGATTGATCTAATGCACTATATATTAGTACTCAAATGTGCATTTTGTATCCATCCACTCAATTGGAGGCACACCATGGCATTTTCTAGCTCTCTCTAAGAAATTTTTTCAAGAAAATAAATGAACTCATATGCTCAACAATCACCGCTTCATCTAAGCGCATGGCTAGCCTATGAAGACATCAAATAAATTGAACAAGGCACCATGTCTGTCATGTCTTTCATGCAAGGAATCTTAGCTTTAATAAAATGAACAATTCCCATAAAATTGATGTCTGTCATGGACCACCAATCGACTAGCCTACAGTAATCAATATAGTAAGTCCCTTATTTCATGCCCCCTCTCTCATTCTATGATCTAATAGACCCATCCATTCTAGAAAAGTAAAGCTTGTCTTTTGACACAGTTATAGTTACCTGACCATTAAGTTGTTTTTTTTTGGGTAATAGAAAACATAAAAATCTTGGTTTTTCACTTTATATCATGCCAGCCAATAAATTCATTTTCCTCAATTACTTTAATAAGTGATCAACATCCCTCTTCATGCAAGTGGCTAAAGTAAAATTTCAAATTTTTCACCTTAAGTGAATGAACCATGATGCCATCATATAGCAATATTTTTTTTTATTTTCCATAATATAAATTACAAGCACATTTAAAATAAAAACTATTCCAAACTTCTATTGCATTTCATTGTAATTTCACAAATCTTTCTCAAATAAAGATTTCATATTGAATAAACTTGAGTTTTCCATTCATGATTACAACCTTCGATATAAATGGGTACAAGATACATACATATGTAGCTCTCTTGAGCTTCATTGGCAATAGATATGCAAATTGGTCCTAATGTCACTGCATTGGTGCATACATTCTAGGTGTCCCCATTCTCTAGTGCATATACTCTAGTCATCCCCAACACTTGCACAAACATCCACAAACTTCAGCCACCAACTGATGAGGGGAAGCATCACTCAAGCACTTTTCCACCAACCACAAACTCAATGCGGTCCCCTACACATCTACAACATATGGTAAGATAGCCTTCCCTTCGACAAGGAGATTGGTATGGTAACCTCATAACAATAGCTTTCTTGAGCTTAGTATTGTGTCCTACATAACTAGAACATATATCCACTACAATATTGAACTAGCATGCATAAAAGGAACACAATGAATTGATAGTGCAACCAGTGGAATATTACACTACTTTGGCCAAAGTATTATCACCTAGTTGATGCAAAGGTAGGGAAAGATTCAATAATACTTGACTAAAAAAAGAAATTCCTTCAAGAACTCCATATGTAGTAGCAAAGAGGGGCATCTTAGTACACCTTGTCACAATAATGGCTTGGATTTTCTTTAACACTATTGACCATTGAGAAATTAGATCATTAGAGATGGGAAACACATTTTTAAGGGATGGAACAACATAAAATGGTGGGGCAGTAGGAATTCAATAACTTTTGGTTCATTAATTAACTTCAAGCAACTTATCTCACTGACAATGCGTTGAAAAGACTTGTTCTTTGATAGAAGCAATAACCAACACTACAACAAGAGGAAATAGAGGAAACTTCAATGGAAGACTTGTTTTGAGATACAAAATACCATGACACACCCTTATGCAACATAAAAAATGTGACCTTTCATAGTTTACAACATTTGACCCTAAACTACCTAATTCTATCCTCCTAGGACAATCATAAAAAAATGCCTCAAACTGATAGCTTTGAACAAAATATTTTAACCACAGATCCAATAAACCTTTATCCATAATACTACATTTTTTGGGAAATTTCAATCATTCTTTCAATTCTTCATGACTTTTTCTCTGCCTTTTCTCAACCTTTCTATTTAATATATACTAATATCAGACCTATTGACCATCTTTAGCACGTGTCAAAATCCAAGACAACACCTGCAACCTATGCATATGGTAGAGAACATCAATACAGGTTTTCCCACCCATTTTGGTGAATTTTCACTATGGGAAAACCAAGCTACATCTTTTTCTTTCCTCTTGAACTATCCTAAGTAGGGTTTTTGACTGTTTGCAAAAAAATTTCAATGTCTTTCAAAATAACCAATGAAATACAACACCAAAAAGACTAAAATGTAGAAGACTCACACCCCTACACTATCCAATTGAAATTAGACCAAAACATGGGTCGTACAGGCTGTACCAAACAACAACATTTTTGAAACAATAGCAAAAACATAGAAAATCAGCTTTTCTCCTTCACCAAAAATGCAAAATCAATTCAACAACTCATGTCTTCAACTAGAAGGAGTCTTTTTCATTACATTGCAACTATTTCTCATCATTGAAGGTTGTTTTCTTGAGTGCATGTAATAGTTGCTTGATTTTGTGACACTTTCTAAAAATTGCATGACAACTTTTTGTGCAATTTGGCAAAATTTTGTAACTTTACACCAATGATCCCCCTAAGCACTCCAAAAGAATTACATGATGTCATATGGTCATAAATCACCTTAGGAAACACCAAACAACTCCTAACCACACCAAATGACTTAAAACCAAAATTACAAATACAATGCCACAAAGACTAAAATGTAGAAGACTCACATCCCTACACTATCCAATTGAAATTAGATCAAAACATGGGCCATATAGGCTGTACCAAACAACCAAAACTCTGAAATAGTAGCAAAACACAAAAAATCAGCTTTTCTCCTTCACCAAAAATGCAAAATAAATTCAACAACTCATGTCTTCATCTAGGAGGAGTCTTTTTCATTACATTACAATTGTTTCTCATCCTTGGAGGTTGTTTTCTTGAGTTCATGTAATGGTTACTTGATTTTGTGACACTTTCTAAAAATTGCATAACTTTTTGTGCAATTTAGAAAAACTATATAACTTTACACCAACAATCCCCCTAAACACTCTAAAAGGATTACATGATTTCATACATGGTCATAAATGACCTTAGGAAACAACAAACAACTCCTAACCACACCAAATGACTTAAAACCAAAATTACATAAAATATGGGTGATCCCATAATAGTGGTTTACAATTTTTGGCCAAACTAGACATTGAAATTATTATTTTTAACTAAATCTTCACATTCGGGCACCTATATCGGCTAAAATATGAGGAATTTGAAGATGGTGCAAACTAGAGTCTCATCAAATTTTGTCTATAAATTCTAAAAATATTTTTTTCAAAATTTTTGGAATCAAATTACACTTCTTTTCTATCTCCAACGAAAAGTGATTTTTTTTAGAAAAAACATTTTAAAAAAGTGACGCACACCGTATAAGGCATAACTTTTTTCCATGAAGGATAAAATTCTAATTCTTTCAAATTTAGATTTGTAACTTTGATATCTAGTGCTTCCACTTGGTTAGATAGTTTTTATTGAATATTTTTTCCTTAATCAAGTTTCAAAGTCAAATAAATTACAATTGACATATGACTGTATAACTAGAACTTTTTTTGTATATGTCAAAAATTTTATTTTATTTGTTTTGTTGGATCAAGGACTTCAATATCTAGTGCACTCATATTTTTTCTTTTTCTTTGATAATGTTATATTTTTCCACATGTGAAGAACAAAGAAATTCATTTTCATGAAAACCTATGTTCAATAAAACTAAAAAATAAAATACATAACAAAACAAAACATATTAAAATTATATTCATTGGATAGCTTGTTCTAAGGAATACCATAATCATTTGAAATAAATTTTAAATGAATTCATTTGATCCCCAAAAGCTAAATCAAAAGTGATTTTTTATCAGCATTTTGATAGGTGTAAAGGAGACGCATTTATAGGTATGGTTTAAAACTAGCGAGGTTCTATCCAAGGGGGTTTGATCTAAGGTGATTTGATAAAACCCTCTTCAATTGGAATCCTTAAAATGGAACTTTTTAAGGCTTAAATCATTATATTTTCTAAAAATATGTGATTTCAGCTAAAATTCGTTCCTCTCAGGAATTGTAAACCACTATTATGACAGCACCCATATGCAAAAACAAGGTCTTGGTGACCTTGCACCATACACCCCAAGGAAGGAAACTCAAGTCCCACTTGAGTGTAGGTATGCAATTGTATATCCATGCTTGATGATATCAAACTCATACATCCAAGTAGCATCCTCCATAGGAAGACCCCTCCATTTGACCAAGTATTGCAAATAGGTGGTGTTTCTTATCTTCTTAAGCTCCTTTGTGTCCAATATGAACTCCAACTCTAAATTATGGATAGGAGGAATGTATTTAATCCATTATTCATCTTCAAATGATTTATAACCTACTTCATTACCTAAAACAACATCCCCTTTGAAAGGGTATTGGTCAGATACATTAAAAATAAGAGATATTCCAATTCCACTTGGTAGTTCAATCTCATAAGCATTGGGACCAAACTTGTGAACAACTCTACAAGGACCAATTTTCTTCATTTGAAGCTTGCAATAATGTCCCTTAGGAAATCTCTTCTTCCTTAGGTGAGCTAGAACTAAATCTCCAACTTTGAAGGTAAGTTCTCTTCTCTTTATATCAACTAGTTGTTTGTATTTGTCCACACTTCTTTGCAAATGATCCTTGACCTGTTGGTGAATCTCCTTCATAGCCACAAAAAAATTCTCACCCTCAACACTCATCCTCTCCATTCCTTTGATATCCCTTAAATCAAAGACTCCTCGAGGCTGAAAACCATAAACAACTTCAAAAGGAATTTTACCCACACTCCTATTCACTAATTCATTATAGGAAAATTTTTCCTGAGGAAAGATTAGATCCCATTGAGTAGAATTCTCTTTTTTAAGGCATATTAAGAGGTTACCAAGGCTCCTATTTATCTCTTCATTCTTCCCATTAGTTTGAAGGTGATAGGTAGAGTTGAAACTAAGATTAGTACCAAGTTTCTTCCATAAAGTTCTCCAAAAATTCCCAACAAACTGACTATCTCTATCTAAAACAATGCTTAAAGGTAAACAATGAACTCTTACCACCTCCTTGAAGAAAAAACCATCAATGTATGATGCATCATTAGTGCTCTTGCATGGGATGAAATGTTCCATCTTGGAGAACCTATCCACTACAACATAAATAGAATCAAAACCTCTAGGTGTTTTGGGTAAACCCATTACAAAATCCATGCTTATTGACTCCCAAGGCCTATTTGGAATGGGAAGTGTCTAATACAAGCCTGCATTAGTACTGTTTCCCTTTTCCTTTTGAAAAATAACACATTTCTCAACAAACCTTCTTACATCACTTTGTGGTTTAGTCCAAAAATATTTCCTTCTCAGCTGCTCCAAGGTATTATCAAGACCAAAGTGACTTGCAATGCTACCACTATGATTTTCCTTTATCAAATTATCCCTCATAAGAAATTTAGGCACACAAATTTGAGCCCCTTTGAACAATAATCCCTCTTGAATCAGAAAATCATAACTTGTGTGATGTGGAACACCATTAGATTGGTTGCAAGATGCATAAATCTCCTTGAAATCAACATCATCTACATACATACCTTTTAGTGCTTCAACACCTTCACTTTGCAATTGGACTTCTTGCACCATGAATGTCCTCCTACTCAATGAATCGGCTACTTTTTTTGACTGTCCCATCTTATGTTTGATGGTGAAGGTGTAACCTTGCAAATATTCTTCCCATTTAACATGCCTATGACTGAGTTTGTCTTGACTGTTCAAAATTTGGAGAGCATGATTATCTGTAAATACTATGAACTCCTTTGGAAGTAGGTAGTGTCTCTACTTTTCCAAGGACTAAACTAAGGCATACATTTCTAGGTCATAAGAAGAGTATTTCTTCTTAGCTTCATTGAGTTTTTCACTAAAGAAAGCTATGGGCCTTCCCTCTTGACTTAATACTACACCTATGGTATAATCACTTGCATCACATTCAATATTAAAAACCTTATTGAAATCAGGTAAAGCTAGTATGGGCTCCTCTGCTACCCTCTTTTTCAAGTATTCAAAACTCTTTTCAACTTCACTAGTCCAAACAAACTTCTTTCTCTTTTCTCCCTTTATAGTATCAAGCATTGGAGCACAAATATGACTGAAACCTTTGCTAAATTTTCTATAAAAAGTGGCCAAACCATGGAAAATCCTTACCTCAACAACTGATTTGGGTGTAGGCCAACTTAGGATAGCTTCAACCTTGTTGGGATCCATCTTCAAGGTGCCATTTGTAACCACAAAACCAAGATACACCAACTCTATTTTCATAAACTCACATTTCTTCAAATTGATCATTAATTTCTCTTCATGTAATCTTCTCAAAACCAAATCCAAATCCAATACAAATGATCTTCCTTGTTTTTACTAAAACCAAGAATGTAATCAAGGTAAACCACAACAAACTTACTAATGAAAGGTTTGAGGACTTCATTCATCAACCTCATGAAAGTACTGGGTGCATTTGAGAGACCAAATGGCATTACAATCCATTCATAAAGCCCTTCATTTTTCTTAAATGATGTCTTCCATTCATCCCCTAGTATGATCCTAATTTGGTGATACCCACTCTTGGGGTCTATTTTGGAAAAGTAGCATGATCCACCTAGACAATCCATCAAATCTACCATGCGTGGAATGGGGATCCTATATCTAATTGTAATCTAATTGATGGCCCTAAAATCAGTGCACATCCTCCATTCACCTCCCTTATTTGGTGCTAGAACAATAGGAATTGAACAAGAACTAAGGATTTCTTTTATTAGCCCCTTATCAAGAAACTCTTGAACTTGTCTCTTAATCTCTTCATTCTGCTATGGTGTCATCTTATATGCTGCCTTATTAGGTAAGCTATCCCCTGGTATGAAATCAATATGGTGGTTAATTTCCCTCATAGGAGGCAAGGTGCTTGGTAGTTCATCCACTACTATATCATCATACCTCTTCAACAAGTTTTGAATTTCCAAAGGAAACTCTTCTTTCTTTGTTTTTGTCCCAATAGACCTAGGCTTGATTATGATGGAAAAACCCATTTTCTCCTCTTCTACAACCTTTATGAATTCCTTTTCTCCTACCAACATCACATTGGACTCTACTTGTGGTATTTTGTCTTTGTCTTTCAATGATGTTAGAGTGTATGAGACTCCATCTTTCTCTATCACATATGTGTTCTTTCTTCCATCATGCTTGGAATTTCTATCATATTGCCATGGCCTTCCAAGAAGCAGATGGCAAACATCCATAGGGATGATGTCACACAAAACCTTATCCTTTAACCCCCTATATGCAGGAATTCTACCTACGCTTGTTCATTCACTAATAGTTGCTACCATTTTTTCAACCAAGAAACCTTGTATGGAGTGGCATGAGGAAATATTTGTAGCTTTAATTTCTCTACCATTTCAACATAAACCAAATTAACAGTACTTCCAAAATCAACAACTCTACAACATTTACCTTAGATTTTGCATGTAGTTCTGAAAAGTGACTTTCTTTGTGGTGGTTCTTTCTCCATGGGTACCTTAATCAAGGTTCTTCTCATCAATAGACTATCTCCCACTTCTGGTTTTGCATTGTGTGATGGTGAATTGAAACTTTTAGCATCACCTCCACCTTATGCAATCTGGTTTCTTCTCCCATTTTTATAAGTAGTAGATGGCTTCTCCTCAGTGCATTGCCATGCTTGGTGGCCTTCAAATTTATTACATTTGTAACACTTCCTAGTGAATCCACTTGAGCCTGTATGGAGTAGCATAAGGCAATCTTTATAGTTTTAATTTCTCTACCATTTCGACATAAACCAAATTAACAATACTTTCAAAATCAACAACTCTACAAAATTTACCTTGGATTTTGCATGTAGTCCTAAAAAGTGAGTTTCTTTGTGGTGGTTCTTTCTCCATGGGTACCTTAATCAAGGTTCTTCTCATCAATAGACTCTCTCCCACTTCTAGTTTGCATTTTGTGATGGTTAATTGACACTTTTAGCATCATCTCCACCTTGTGCAATCTAGTTTCTTCTCTCACTTTTATAAGAAGTAGATGGTTGTTCCTCAATGAATTTCCATGCTTGGTGGCCTGCAAATTTATTACATTTGTAACATGGTGCAGGAGCACCTACCAAAGTGCCAAAGTGCAAGCTTATTTTTAAGTTTTTGGTAATATCCATGTTGTTATGTTTTGTAAGGTCTTGGGGACCATCTAAATGGTGGTTGAGGACCTTTTACTTCTTAGGTTAGAAGTTGAATAAGCTTGGAATCATTTTTGTGGTTGTTTCCTAAGCACTAGACAAACATTGCAAAACACATTGTGTTTTACAACAACATGTTTTTGGCCGCTCTTAGGCTTGGAGAAGGAAACCTAACTGTTTCCAATACATTGTAAAAGAGATCTCTTGACTTTTGAGAGGGTTGGATGAGTTGGAGCGTGGCAGTTTTGTTGTGAATAATAATAAAAAAATAGTGCTTTTGGCGTGGAAATACAGTTTTTCCTGTTTTGTTCTTGGAACAGCAATTTGATGTATTGAACAAGGTGTTTTGTTAGTTGGATAGCATGTAGAGGAACCTTTTTAAGCATTTATTTGGCACATTAGATAGTTCTTTTCATCACTTCCTTTCACTTTGTAAATTTTGTGTTTTTTAATTTTAGTTTTGTTTTGACTGGAAAATTCAATAACATGGAGGTTTAGATTGCACTCCCACCGTACCAAGAAGTATGGAAGAAATGGGAATGTGGATAAACCCCATCCTTGTACATATCTTAGTAGTATTAGTTTATAGGAGTTCAAGTAGTATGCTAAAAAGCTTACCCTAGGCGAGATAGTGAGAGCTCGGCTAGGAAAGGCTAGAGGACAGCATGAATAATTTGCAGGGGAGTGAAGTTTTTTAAGAAATTATTTTTGGAAGATTTAGGGGAGTGTCTTGGCTCTGCGTGGTGACAAGGAATATCCTTTAACAACCCATTTGAATGAAGAACTTTTCACCAGTTTTGAATCAGCCTAAGAAAGCTAAGGAAACCCTAGTTTCTTGACCTTTTTGGTGTTTAGACAGTATAGAGCCTGAGCAGTCTTGAAACCATAGGAATCTTGGAGGTGAGGGAAAGTGAAACACATTTCCTAAGCAAAGAACTAGGTTATTTGGTGGGTTTAGAAAGAAAAATCATTTTTCCCCTGTTTAGAGACCTAATTGGGGCTCAAGGCTACTAGCCTTTCAAACCCAAGAAAAGCAGTTTCTTGAAAGCGATGGAGAACTTGTGAATGGAGGTTGATCAGGAGCCTTAGTCAGATTATTTTGAAGCCATGGAAGCTTTTCACACCCTTGCAACAAGAATTGGAGTATTTGGAGTTGAGCTAGTCTTTAAGAGTATTAAGGGCTAGGAATTGCATGAGAGGAAAAGCACCAAGAAATGCTTGGTTAAGGCATTGTGATTGATTTGAAACTTGATAGCAGGATTGGCAGGGAGGACCAGGGGTGCCTAATAACCTTTAGGACCTATAGGTTGAGTGGTGGAGAGAAACACCAAGGGTTACCAATTGGAGACCTAGATCATTGAGCTAGTGATTGACTCAATCCGACCCTGTCCCTATCAGATTGGTATCAGAGCCAGTGAAAGATTTGGGAAAGAAATCTTGCATGTTAGACATTGAGTCAAGTGATTCTTCCACCATGGTAACCAATGCAGAACTGGCAAACATGGCTGAAGAGCAAGAAGAAGAAAATAAGCAGTTGAGGGAAAGAATAGCCCACCTTGAGGCAGCAGTGAGGAGTGCACAGTTTGAGGGAAGAATTCCAAAAGAAGAAGAGGTTGCAGAGGAAGATAAGACCCCTGAACCTGACCCTGTCTTGAAGGAGGAGCCTTTCTTGAAGGCATTGAAAGCCTTGAGTGGAAAAGAACTTGAAGGCATACCACTGTTTAGTGGAAAGATGGAACTTGACCTAGTTATGGACTTGATAGAAGGCATGGAGAATCACATTGAGTGTGATGGAGTCACAAAAGCTCAAAAGGTGAAGGTTGCTAAGTCAAGGTTGAGAGAATCAGCTTTGACATGGTGGAAATTTGTTCAGACTGAGAGGGAGAAAGAAGGCAAGCAACCCATATCAACTTGGAAAGGAATGGTTGCTAAGGTGAAGGAAGCCTATATGCCAGATGATTATGAGATTCAGTTGCACAAGAAGAGGCAGAGTCTAAGATAGAAAGATCAAGATGTCAGCACCTATACTGAAGAGTTTCAAAAGCTTTGCTTGAGATCAAATGTGACAGAGGATGAGAGCCTAAAAGTGGCTAGGTATCTCAATGGGTTGAAGTGGAATATCCAAGAGGAAATGGCCTTACTAAGTCCTAAAATAGTCCACCAATGTTATCAGCTGGCTATAAAGATTGAAGAGAGGAACAAAAGAAAGCATGATCAGTCCTCTAAAGGTAGAGGCAAAGGCAGAGATCAAAGAGGACAGCGTGGTGGTTACCAAGGAAGAGGTAGTGACCAAAGAAACCAAGGAGAATCAAAACTCACTAAGCATGGAGGTGAAACATATTCAAGAGGAGGATTTAACAGAGGAAGAGGACCTCAAGGAGGTTCAAATAGAGGAAGAGGAGTAGGCAGAAGTAACTCTTACTTTGCCACCATGAAGTGTTACCATTGCAACCGGTCACCCTGCTTATAGATGCCCGGAGAAAGCTTCTTCATCCAAAAATGAAAAGAGAGTGGCCTATGCACAAGAGGACACCATGAGTGTCAAATCACTTGAGATTAGTCATATAGAATTAGAAGTAGGAGAAAATCTGATGTTTAATAGTGTTGATCAGACAACTGGTCAAAGAAGAACCCAAGCAAAGGAGAGCTTTGTTTAGAGCAAGGTGCAAGATATTGGGAAAGGTATGCAAGGTCATTGTAGATTTTGGTTCTACCGATAATATCATCTCTGAGGAGGCAGTAAAGAAGTTGAAATTGGAAACCAAACCCCACACTAACCCTTATAAAGTCACATGGTTGAACAAAGGAAAGAGTGTTCTAGTGAATGAGTAGGTAACAGTGGAATTTTCAATTGGAGGATATAAAGACAAGTTGGTTTGTGATGTACTACCCATGGATGCATGCCATCTTCTGCTTGGCACGCCATGGCAATATGATAGAGGTGCTATATATCATGGGAAGGAGAACACCATTGAATTCAAGAAGGATGGAAGAACTTTCAAGCTGCAGTCATTGACTAAGGATGATGAGGGGCAGTCCAAGGCACCAAACATCATGTTGAGCAGTGGCAAGGAGTTTATCAGCAATCTACATCAAGGAGGTGAAGGTTAAGCAGTCTTAATGCAATCCAAAGAGGAAGAAAAGGCTGAAAGGACAATCTTACTAGAAGCAGTCCAAAAGTTACTTGATAAATACAAGAGCATAGTGAGTGATGGAACACCTACAACTCCACCACCAAAGAGAGAAATAAGTCATCAAATTGACTTCATACCTAGAGCCTCATTGCCTAACAAAGCAGCATACAAGCTTACACCTGAGCAGAACCAAGAGGTGGCTAGGCAAGTGGAAGAATTGTTGGGTCAAGGTCTGATTCAAAAGAGTATCAGCCCATGTGCAGTCCCAATGATTTTGGCAACAAAAAAAGGTGGTAAGTGGAGATTATGCACTGATTCTAGAGAAATTAATAGAATCACAATTAGGTATAGGTTTCCTATTCCTATAATTGAAGACTTGATGGATTGTCTTGGAGGTGCAAAATTCTTCACCAAGTTGGATCGTAAGAGTGGGTATCATCAAATCAGAATCAAGGAGGGTGATGAATGGAAGACATCTTTTAAGACAAATGATGGCTTGTATGAGTGGAAAGTGATGCCATTTGGCCTCTCAAATTCCCCTAGCACGTTCATGAGACTAATGAATGAGGTGCTTAAGGATTTCACAGGGATTTTTGTGGTAGTCTATTTGGATGACATACCGATTTTCAGTAAGACAGCAGAAGAACATTTGAAGCATGTGGAGATGGTTCTTAAAAGGCTGCAAGAAGAACAGTTGGCAATTAACCTTGAGAAGTGTGAGTTCTTCAAACAAGAACTTGTGTATCTAGGATTTGTAGTGTCCCAAGGAACGTTAAAGATGGATCCAAGCAAGGTGGAAGCCATCCTAAACTGGCCTACACCAACCACAGCAACAGAGGTAAGGAGCTTTCATTGTTTAGCTCAGTTCTATAGGAAAATCATCAGGAATTTTAGTGGTATATGTGCACCAGTTCTAGATACTATTAAGGGTGCTCTAAGAACAAAGTTTAAATGGACTCAAGAGCTTGATAAAGGGTTTGAAAAGCTAAAACAAGAAGTAGCAACTCAGCCTATTTTGTTATTGCCTAGTTTTGATAAGTTATTCACAGTTGAGTGTGATGCAAGTGGAGTAGCAGTAGGAGGAGTCCTTAGTCAAGAGGGTAGGCCTATAGCCTTTTTTAGTGAAAAACTTAATGAAGCCAAGGAAAATTACTCTACCTATGATCTTGAGTTATATGCTTTAGTGCAGTCCCTTAGGAAGTGGAGGCATTATTTGTTGCCCAAAGAGTTTGTGGTCTTCACAGATAACTAGGAACTTAGTTACATCAACACCCAAGAGAAGCTGAGTAATAGACACTTGAAATGGATGGAATACATCCAAGCTTTCACTTTTACCATCAAGCATAAGAAGGGGCAAATGAATAAGGTGGTAGATGCATTAAGCAAGAGAATGTTGATAGTGCAAGAAATACAGCTGAAGAGCATTGGATTAGAGAGTTTCAAAGACCTCTATGGTGATGATGAAGACTTTTCAGAAGCCTACAAGGTATGCTATGATTTTGAGAATCATTTTCATAGTCAGTATGCTGAGTATACTTTGCAAAATGGACTGTTATTTAAGGGTAATCTATTGTGTGTCCCAAGAGGATCAATGAGGGAAAATCTAATTCAAGAGAAACATAATGGCAGTCTTAGTGGGCATTTTGGAATAAATAAAACTTTAGAGTTGGTACAAATATTCTATTACTGGCCTAAGTTGGCAAGAGATGTTAGGAAATATGTGGAGCAGTGTGTAGTTTGCATGAAAGCCAAAGGGGGAGCCAGCAATGCAGGTTTGTATCAACCTTTACCCATTCCCAATAGACCATGGGAGTGTGTTAGTATGGATTTTGTGGTAGGACTCCCTAAGACTAAGGCAGGGTTTGATAGTATTTATGTAGTTGTGGACAGATTCAACAAAATGAGTCACTTTATCCCTTGCAAGACTACACATGATGCAAGTTACATAGCCCATCTCTTCTTCAAGGAAGTTGTAAGAATCCATGGACTGCCATTGAGCATTGTATCAGACAGGGATGTGAAATTCATGAGCCATTTTTGGAAGACACTATGGAGCAGATTGGGAACAAATCTATCTTTTGGATCAGCATACCATCCTCAGACCGATGGTCAAATAGAGGTGGTTAACAGAGTGCTAGGTAACCTATTGAGGTGCTTGACTAAAGAATATGGACAGACCTGGGATATGGTAATTTCTCAAGCTAAGTATGCTTATAATGACAGTGTAAACAGAACTGTAGGGAAAAGTCCATTTGAAGTGGTGTATGGGATGCACCCAAGAGGCATTTGTGAACTCAAAGATCTAGAATCCATGGAGAATAGGAGTGGAAATGTAGAAGAATTCACTCAGACCATGAAGGAGATTCATGAGCAAGTTAGGAAGACAATCACAGCAGCAACACAAAAGTTAAAGGATAAAGTTGATTTATCAAGGAAGGATGTGTAGTTTCAAGTAGGTGATTATGTTATGGTTCACCTCAACAAATCCAAATTGCAGAAGGGGATGTACACCAAGTTTTAAATGAAGAGAGTGGGTCCATACAAGGTGTTGTCCAAATATGGCAAGAATGCCTATAAGGTGGAATTACCATAAGATTTGGGCATCTCTCCAGTGTTCAATGTTGCTGATTTGATCAAGTATAAGGGGACAGTCAGTGATGAAGTTCAGAACAGTTAGGATATTTTTAAGGATATCAGTAATATACCCCTTCCTAATCAAGAGAAGCCTCAGGCAGAGAAGATCTTGGAGTCCAGGGTGAAGAAGGCTACAAGACATTAGGTGTACATGGAGCACCTTGTCAAGTGGAGGAACAAACATGAATTTGAGGCTACCTGGGTTGAGGAAGCTGACTTTAAGAAGCTAGGAATTGATCTACCACTGATTTCACCTCAAGTTCCTTGATCTTTGTGCTGAGAGGGGGAGAATGGTGCAGGAGCACCTACCAAAGTGCCAAAGTGCAAGCTTATTTTTAAGTTTTTGGTAATATCCATGTTGTTATGTTTTGTAAGGTCTTTGGGACCATCTAAATGGTGGTTTAGGACCTTTTACTTCTTAGGTTAGAAGTTTAATAAGCTTAGAATCATTTTTGTGGTTGTTTCCTAAGCACTAGACAAACGTTACAAAACACACTGTGTTTTACAACATGTTTTTGGCCGCTCTTAGGCTTGGAGAAGGAAACCTAACTGTTTCCAATACATTGTAAAAGAGATCTCTCAACTTTTGAGAGGGTTGGATGAGTTGGATCGTGGTAGTTTTGTTGTGAATAATAAAAAAAAATAGTGCTTTTGGTGTGGAAATACAGTTTTTCCTATTTTGTTCTTGGAATAGCGATTTGATGTATTAAACAGGGTGTTTTGTTAGTTGGATAGCATGTAGAGGAACCTTTTTAAGCATTTCTTTGGCACATTAGATAGTTCTTTTCATCGCTTCCTTTCACTTTGTAAATTCTGTGTTTTTTTATTTAGTTTTGTTTTGACTGGTAAATTCAATAACATGGAGGTTTAGATTGCACTCCCACCGTACCAAGAAGTATGGAAGAAATGGGAATGTGGCTAAGCCCCATCCTTGTACATATCTTAGTAGTAGGAGTTTATAGGAGTTCAAGTAGCATTGTAAAAAGCTTACCCTAGGCGAGACAGTGAGAGCTCGGCTAGGAAAGGCTAGAGGACAGTATGAATAATTTGTAGGGGAGTGAAGTTTTTTAAGAAATTATTTTTGGAAGATTTATGGGAGTGTCTTGGCTCTGCATGGTGACAAGGAAGAGCCTTTAACAACCCATTTTAATGAAGAACCTTTCACTATTTTTGAATCAGCCTAAGAAAGCTAAGGAAACCCTAATTTCTTGACCTTTTTGGTGTCTGGACAGTATAGAGCCTGAGTAGTCTTGAAACCATAGGAATCTTGGAGGTGAGGGAAAGTGAAACACATTTCCTAAGCAAAGAACTAGGTTATTTGGTGGGTTTAGAAAGAAAAAGCATTTTTCCCCTATTTAGAGACCTAATTGGGGCTCAAGGCTACTAGCCTTTCAAACCCAAGAAAAGCAGTTTCTTGAAAGCGATGGAGAACTTGTGAATGGAGGCTGATTAGGAGCCTTAGTCAGATGATTTTGAAGCCATGGAAGCTTTTCACACCCATACAATAATATTTGGAGTATTTGGAGTTGAGCTAGTCTTTAAGAGTATTAAGGGCTAGGAATTGCATGAGAGGAAAAGCACCAAGAAATGCTTGGTTAAGGCATTGTGATTGATTTGAAACTTGATAGCAGGGTTGGCAGGGAGGACCAGGGGTGCCTAATAACCTTTAGGACCTATAGGTTGAGTGGTGGAGAGAAACACCAAGGGTTACCAATTGGAGACCTAGACCATTGAGCCAGTGATTGACTCAATCTGACCCTGTCCCTATCATAACACTTCCTAGTGAATCTACTTGAGCCTCCTTTATTACTAAATCCTCCTCTAGAACTTGGCCTTCTTCCTCTAAATTTTTCCCTTGAATATGGTGTTTGTTCTTGTGAGTTACTTGTCTCTCCTTGAGACCTTTGGGACTATCCTCTACTAGGAAAAGTCCCTCTTCCTCTTAAATTTGTCCTTCCCCTACCTCTACTTTGCTTTTCTTGTCTCCTTTTCAACTTGTCTTCAACCTTTATGGACAACTAATAGCACTCTTCTACTGTGCTTGGACTTGTGAGACCAAGTTCATCTTGTAGGATATACTTTATCCCATTCAAGTACCTTGCAACTTTTTCAACATCTTCTTCCATGTGGCTTGATCTCAGGCTTAATTTGTAAAAATCCTATGTATAGGACTTCACATCCATGTCCTTTTGTTTCAAATTTTGCAACCTCTTTTTTAATTGGATAGCATAATCATTGGGTAGAAATTTCCCCTTCAGTTTTGCAACCATTCTATCCCAAGATATGATTTTTGCTTTACCTTTCTTTTTCCTCTCTTCTTGCACATAGTCCCACCAAAGAATTGTGTGCCCTTTTATCTTTTTTCTAGTTAATTTCACTTGTTTCCCTTCAGGTATCTCTCCAAGCTCAAAATACTTGTCTAGTTCTCCTATCTAATCTAGGAGTTCTTCTCCATTTAAATTCCCTAAATATACTAGAAGCTCCATTTTCATCTTGGAACCATCTTTCTTAACTTCCTTTAGCAATATTTCCAACCTCTTTTCATCAACATCTACTTCCTCTTCTTCTTCGTCTTCTTCACCCACCTTCTTTTCTTCTTCTTGGTCACTCAAATATCCTATGACCACTCCTATTTTTTGGTTGGTATCAACTGAAGTGAGTCTTGCATCAAGGTTTTCCTTTATGGCTTTCAATTCTAGGGCAAGAGAGTCTCTCACCTCTTTGATTATTGTTTCCATATTTAATTTATGGGCCATCTTGTCTTGACTTCTAATCAACTTACTTACACTCCCTTACTGACCTTCCTTGCTCTGATACCAATTTGATGCAGAGGTAGGGCAAGATTCAATAAAACTTGACTAAAACAAGACATTCCTTCAAGAAATCCATAGGTAGTAGCAAAGAGGGACATCTTAGTACACCTTGTCACAATAATGGCTTGGATTTTCTTTAAAACTATTTACCATTGAGAAATTGGATCATTAGAGATGGGAAACACATTTTGAAGGGATGTAACAACATAAAATGGTGGGGCAGCAAGACTTTAATAAATTTTAATTCATTAGTTAACTTCAAGCAATTTATCTCACTGACAATGCCTCAAGTGACAAGACTTGTGCTTTGATAGAAGCAATAACCAACACTACAACAAGATGAAACAAAGGAAACTTCAAGGGAAAAAAAATTTTGAGATACAAAAAATCATGAGACACCCTTATGTGACATCAACAATGTGACCTTTCATAGTTTACAACATTTGACCCTAAGTTGCCTAAATCTATCCTCCTAGGACAATCATAAAAAAATTCCTCAAACTCATAGCTTTGAACAAAATATTTTAACCACAGACCTAATAGACATTTATCCACAATACTAAATCATTGTTTGGGTGATTTCAATCATTCTTTCAATCCTTCATGACTTTTTCTCTACCTTTTGTCAACCTTTATGTCTGATATATACTAATATCAGACCTACTGATCATCTTCAACATGTGCCAAACTCCAAACCAACATCTAAAGCCTAGGAATATGGTAGAGAACATCAATATAGGTTTTCCCACCCATTTTTGTGAATTTATAGGGTGGGAAAAGCAAGCTATGTTGCATATTTTTATTTCCTCTCGGGTTACCCTAAGTAGGGTTTTTGACTGTTTTTAGAAAAACTTCAATATCTTTCAAAATATTTGATGAAATATAATGCCACAAAGACTAAAATGTAGAAGACTCACACCCCTACACTATCCAATTGAAATTAGATCAAAACATGGGTCATATAGGTTGTACCAAACAATAAAAAATCTGAAACAATAGCAAAAAAACAAAAAATCAACTTTTCTCCTTCACCAAAAATGCAAAATCAATTCAACAACTCATGTCTTCAAATAGGAGTCTTTTTCATTACATTACAATTTTTTCTCATCATTCGAGGCTGTTTTCTTGAGTGCATGCAATAGTTGCTTGATTTTGTGACACTTTCTAAAAATTGCATGACAACGTTTTGTGCAATTTGGCAAAATTTTGTAACTTTACACCAACGACCCCCCTAAACACTCCAAAATGATTACATGATGTCATATGGTCATAAATGACCTTAGGAAACACCAAATGACTTAAAACCAAAATTACATAAAATATGCAAAAACAAGGTCTTGGTGACCCTTCACCACTAGTACTTTGAGTGAAAGTCATCCTATTCACATACACTACCCTAGCTTGGTTTGGATTATGACCATTCATATACTAAGCATAGGAAATTTCCTTCCATAGGTAATCTTTAACCTCAAAAAAAACCTATTCCCTTTTTTCAATTCACAGTGGTATTTCTATGAAGTATTTACATGCATAAGGTATCCCCTTCATTGGAAAATCTAATCCCAGGAATAACCTATTCCAAATCACAATGATACTCCTAAATATTCACATGCATAAGTTATTTCTTTCACTAGACAATCAATTCCCAGGAATAACTTATGATCCCTTCATGAATCTAACTTTATAAGAGCTTCATAATAAATAACTTTATATTCTAAAGTATAACTTACATAAGCATCATCTTATCATAGAATAAATAATCAACAATAAATGACTCCATTTAGGAATATATATCATCCAATAAGTGATTCTCATCAAGAGTATTGTCTCATCAACGAATGACCTCAATCAAAGAATAATCATACCAATAAATGATTCTATTTGAGAGTGTAATCTCCTTGCACACTACAACAAAATAGGAAATTAGCAACTAAAATAGCACCAAAATTTAGTGCATTTGAGTTCATGAATTGGACACTTCTATCAGTGCAAAACTCAATGCCAAACTGCATGTTCACTTCAATGCCATATTTTGAGTCGACTTTAGCGTCAAAAAAGTAAAGCAAGCAATAGCGCATCCTTTAGTGTTGGGAATAGAGCTAGGAAGCAAGACCAATTTAATGTTGGAAATAGCACCTAAATTAGCACCCAATTTGGCTTCTTGTTTTGCTTCCCTGTCTGCTCCCATTGTTGCTTCTAGTTTTGCTCCCAGTTGTTCTTCCTATTTTTCTTCTAGTATGGCATTGAAAATAGCTTCTTTATCATTGTATCTGGGGACTCAATTTTTTGTTAGCTCAACATCCCTCTGTTCCTTCAATACACTTCCCACTACATGTTTTTTATTAAACATCTTTAGTGTGTAATGCATCGGTCCATCAATGGGATATAGTGTCACTTCTCCCTGATATGTTGTGGTGTTACCAATGTGTTTTGCTCGAGCTATTGGGGGAACAATAATGTATGCTTTGTCAATGTGTATTAATCACTCTGAGGAATCCATCTTAGTTAGCTTCGTCGATCTATCAGGGGGACCATATTAGGAGTCCACCCGACAAAGAGTTGTCACACCAATAATGTATATTGTATGATTTTCCTTCATCGGTTCATCATTGGGACTATGATGAGAGTCCCCCCAATGTGGTATTTTCATGTCAATAGTGTTGAGTAAATACTTTTAGAAAGGGGTATGGAGGCCATGGAATTTTGGACTCATTGATGGATGTGGTAGTATGAGTCATGAAATGGATCTTGTCACACAAATTTTTTACATTTCAAGTCAATCATAAAATTAGAGGCAATAGATATTTTGATGTGGGTGGAATGTGGATGAAAATGAAGATTGGTGGATACTAAGCCATGATTTTTTAGCCCTAACACAATTCATGTTTAAAAAATAATGATTCTTATGGCCTAAACTTTGAAATGCTTCAATAATATTATTTGTGTCGATACAAATTACCTATTGAAATATCCTTAAATTGTTCAATATTTGGTATGAATTATTCTAGTAGAAAAAATAGGATTACTTGGATGCTTCTTCCATTCATTTTGTATCAACATAGGTTTGTGAAGACACAAAAGTTAATAAAATATCAATGCACGTAACTCACAATTATTTAAATAAGCAACTTCGTTAACTTTATTATTTTTAAATAGTTTCCATTTTATGTTGAACATAATTTTGAACATGTAACTGAAAACATCCACTATAAATGTTTTACTATATCAGCATATTCATTCACATAAGCACAGTATTGAGGCTCAATAATTGATATTCATTCAAATATAAGAAGAAATAAGTATGGTAAACATAAGAAAAATAAAAAATGATAACACCATCATGTAGAATCTCTAATAATAAGATGTTCTCCATTATATTGCTTCAATTGATATACATTAATAACAAAAGTTTTCAAAATATTAAGGTAGGTGAGTGGAATATGAAACCTATCTACTTCTACTAGTGGCAATGGAAATGATATATGATGATGGTGATTTAAAACTAGGCATTGGTTTCCTATTTATATAGTAAGCAACAAGCTACAAGCCTTTTACATTGGATCCTCAACCCTCATATATCTCTATCCATCCCTCATCTGCTCTCTTTATCTGTATCTCACTTCTCCCTCAATCTCTCCCTCCATCCATCCCTCCCTCTCTACCCTAATCCCTCACATCCCCTATACCCTCAACCCTTAAACCCTTAAAGTAAACTCAACCCTAAACCCTCAACTAACCTTAAACCCTCTACCCTCTACCCTCAACCCTTAAACCCCTAAACCCAAGTAAACTCTCTACCCTAATCCATCAACCCTCAACCAGGTTAATTCCTCAACCCTTAAACCCTAAACCCTAAACCCTCAACCCTCAACCCTCAACCCTAGTTAAACCCTAATCCCTCAACCCTTATACCCTCTACACTATACATTGGACCCTCAACCCGTATACCCTCTACCCTATACATTGGACCCTCAACCCTAATCCCTCAACCATATACCCTTTACCCTCTACCCTCAACCTTAAACCCTCAACCCACCTCAACCCTTAAACCCTCTACCCTCTATCCTCTACCCTATATGTGAAACCATCAACCCTAAATTCTCAACCCTCAACCCTTAATCCCTCAACCCTCAACCCTTAAACCCTAAACCTTCAACCCCTATACACTCTACCCTCTACATTAATGGAACCTCAACCCACATCCTTCAACCATATACCCTCAAACCTAGCTATACCTAAACCTTCAAACCTATACCCTAAACCCTAAATTGTACTTAAACCCTCTACTCTCTACCCTCTACCCTCTACTCTAATCCCTCAACCCTTAAACCCTTAAATGTCTCAAGTAAACCATCTATCCTAATCCCTCAACCGTCAACCCTTAATCCCTCAACCCTTAAACCCTAAACCCTCTGCCATCTACCCTCTACCCTCAACCCTTAAAGCCTAATCCCTCAACCCATATATACCCTCTATCGTATACATTGGACCCTCAACTCTAATCCTAGAACCATATACCCCCAATCCTGTACCCTTAACCTTAAACCCTCAACCCTTACACCCTCTACCCTCTACATTAAACCGCCCTCAACCCTCAACCCTTAATCCATCCCTCAACCCTATACCCTCAACCCTTAAACCCTTAAATTACACTAACCCTAAACCCTCAACCTCAACCTCAACCTCAACCCTTAAACCATCTACCCTCACCCTTCACCTCCACCCAATACCCTCTTACCGAATTCCATCCTCAACCCTTATCCTCAACCCTCTACCCTCTACTCCCACTCCCAGTACCCTCAAGCTCCATAACCTAATCCCCTCAACCCCTATAACTTCTACCCTATACATTGACCTCAACCCTAATCCCTCAACCATATACCCTCAACCTCTACCTCAACCTTAAACCTTCAACCCTCAACCCTTAAACCATCTAATTTTATACATTAAACCCTCAACCCTAAACCCTAAACCTTAACCCTTATACCCTCTACCCCCATTGGAACTCTCAACCAACCTTCAACCATACCCTCAAACCTTTGCTATATCATAAACCGGCTCTACCCTAACCCTTAACCCTCAACCCTAAACCCTTAAACCCTAAATTATTTTAAACTTCTACCTCTCTAACCTCAACCCTAATCCTCAACCATATACCCTCAAACCAATATCCTAAACCCTAATCATTAAACCCTCTACCCTCTACCTCAAGTGCCTCCTTCTACCCTTGACCCTAATCCCTCAACCCTTAAACCCTCTACCATCTACCCTCTACCCTCAACCCTCAAGTACCCTTAAACCTTAATCCCCCAACCCCTATACCCTCTACCCTATACCTTGGACCCTTAACCCTAATCCTTGAACCATATACCCTCTACCCTCAACCTTAAACCCTCAACCCTCAACCTTTAAACCCTAAACCCTTACACCCTCTACCCTCTACCTCTAACCTCTACATTAAACTGCCCTCAACCCTTAATTCTCAACCATCAACCCTTAATCCCTTAACCCTCAACCCTTAATCTGAACAAAGTATTAAGGTAAAGGAAAAATTTCCTTTATGATAATTTGGAGGAATAAAGAGGTATATACCAAGGGAATGTTAGTGATATTATGAATCTTGTCCAATAAATTTATGCATTTCATGTTAAATACAATGAAAAATCAAAGGCAGTAGATCTTTTGATGCAAGTGAAATGTAGGCAAGCAATTGAAGGCCAGTGAATACTAGGGAAGTATTTTTTTTCTAACACCCTTAATCCTGCTAGATCAAAACAATTAGGTACTAAATAAGGTGCTAAATTAGGTGCTAAAATAGGTGCTAAAATAGGCTCTAAAGTAGGTGCTAAATTAGGCAGTACATCAGCCGCTAATATGGGTGCTAATGTAGGCACTAACCTGGGCACTAATTTAGGCACTAATCTAGGCACTACTCTAGGAATTAATTTAGGTGCTAATCTTGGCACTAATTTATGCCTAATTTAGTGCCTACTTGTCCTAGTTGGTGAAAAAAATGCCAAAAATAGTGCCATCCTAATAAATAGCACCAACTTTTTCAAAAAATTAGAGAAAATACATTAAAATAGTGGGTGGAAGTGAAAAATGGAGCAAAAAAGGGAGGTAATCATAGGGATTTGTTGTAGTGTTGGTAAAAAGGGTTTAGAGTAGAATATTTTCAATAATGACTTCATATCAAGAATATAAAACAACCAATTAGGTAACAACTCTAACTCAATAGGTAATCCTACCTATGGCTCTAATCAAATAGAAATTCACAAACTCAAGTGATCAACTTAATCACATAGGTGAGTCTCAACCTTGATATATCCTAATCCTAGGATTAAGTCAACAATCAACAATAAATCTGATCATTTAGGTTAATCTCAACCTATTTTTTCCAACCAAATATCAATTAAACAACCCAACCAAGTAGGTTATTTTCAACCTAATGGTTCCAAATAGTAATCAAGTAAATATCCCAATTCGCATAGGTAGTTCTCAACCTAGGGTTTCAATCATTAATCAAATAAACTTCTCAACCCAAATAGGTTATTCTCAACCTAGGGTTTCATTTGAAAGTAAAGTAATGATCAAGTGATAATTCAAGTATAGCTTAGCAATATGATGTCTCATCCTATCATATCTTTCATACTATCACTATTGTTGTATTGCTAACCTTACCATTCCTATGGTTTCCTAGCATTTATAGGTTAACAGTGTCAAACAACTTCATGACATTGAAAAATTTCACATTATACATACATAGTGTAGACTATCTATGTATAGATACATCATCATCTGAATTCCCATATAGGGTATATTAAAATAATAACCTAATAGATAGGTTTCTCAATAAAGTATCAAACAAGATCTTACAAGTAACTTTGCATCAAATAACTTCTCAAGCTATTCATGCTTCATCAATCCTAGTATATAATACTATTGGTAACATTCACTCCCTAATATGGAGTATGTACAAACACTTCATAAGGAAATCATGACAACAAGATTCTTTTCCTTTTCAATAATTAATAGATCATTTATCTATTTGAAGCAATCTAATACAATTCCAAACAAAACATACAAGACATTCAATCTTTCACTAAAATAGATAAACATAAAGAGAATAGAATATCATGCCTATTAATCGCTTTATTCCAATTGACTCACTTGTTCTTAAGCCAAGACCCTTCTTAAAATCAGCTTAGCAACTATTCCTTCTCAAATTCCTCTCATTATCATTTCCTCACAAATACCTCTCAGCAAAATAAGAACGTCGCAAATTAAAAGCAGTAGAATGGAGATGTGTGATAATGCATAGTAATATCTATTCAAATGAGGTAAGAGTGCCTATATTTATACCCAAAAACCAACATCTACAAGCTAGAAACAAGGCCAACGAATTGACACTTCTTAGCTCAACATGATAACCAAGAGGTTTCAAAAACCTACCTCAATACTCATCAAAACATAACAACAAGTTGACTCTTTTCTTGCCACCATCATGTTGACCGATTCATATTTGCACATGTTCTATACTGGAAATTGACTTGTAGGTTTAAGAGTTTTTTATTGAGTTACTGAATTCATAACTTGGTGCCAGCAATTCCCCATGTTCCCTATTTCATGGCTTATTGTTTACTAAGAGGAAATAGTCAATATTCTAATGACTGTGTTTTAACAATATTTGACTTGGTCTTGACAATGCATTCCACACATATCATATGGATCGACTTCACTTTAAGTTCACGTATACAACACGTTTCAATGTTTGTACATTGCTTATTATTTTGTATGCAATCTAAATTTAGCTAGCACATAAGCATTATGTTTCCTTCTCACATGTTGGTTTAAATGTTAGTTATTTGCTCATGGTGACAGCAATACTTATAAGCTTAGAGCTTAACTTATACGGTGATCAAAGACTCATACTTCTAGCCTATGTGTTGGTTTTTTTATATACCCTTTCATGTGCTCTTTAAAAAGCTCAAAAACTAAGGTTTAAAAACTCTAATGATCAACATATACACAATGCTTTCCAATAACATCAAATACAACACTTTAAAATAAAGTATGCACACTATGATAATAACAATGTTAATTTACATTTATAATATTTAATATATATATATATATTATATATATATATATATGTATATATACATTAGCATATTCTTTATATACACACACACATATATATACATATATATAATTAGAATATTCTTTATATATATACACACATAGATATATATATATATATATATATATATATATATATATATATATATATATATATATATATATATATATATATATATATATATATAATCAATTCCCTGTGCATGTTTACTCGTAAGTATTTTTACTTACATACATATGCACTTGCTTATGCTCTCATGCACAGATCAATATATATATACCCATATACATGTTTACAATTAATGTACATACAAATTGATGTAAAGATAACTATTCATAAAACCTAAAAAAACAAAGATTCAATCTCAATAACTTGATCAAACAATCAAATAAATCAAAGACATTTTCTCAAAAATTTCAATCCTTCCCCAAAGGTTACTTGGTTCAAACTGACCCGACTCAACTAGACCAACTAGGGTGTGAGTTTGTGTAAGATCAATAAGGTCAGATTAAATGTTACTAGACCAAGTTCCTCCCCTAAGTGATACTTCTCCTCCCTTCCAGAGGCATGAACCTGTACCTACATCCAACTTAGTATATAGTAACAATAGTTGGATGCTCTCATGAAATCCACATGTATCATAAACATTAGCATATTCATATTGCAATACATGTTCTTTCATTGTACTTCATCAATATACATAATTACTCGTTCAAAACAATATCATCTTAATACCTATTCAGTATTTCATTCATTTATCAAACATATCAAAATCATGATTTGCATTCATCATCCTATTTACTCGTGAAGGTAAAAGTAACTCAGTAACAATAAGACGAGGTGTAACAATGTCAAATAGTTCAATGCCTTGTCTATGCTTCTAAATTTTGTTTCTTGTTTATTCTAGTTATATACACATCCAAGGGGGTTGCATGGTTCCAATTGTTAATTAGGCTTTAACATCTATGCAATTGAAGTGTAAGTAAATTATTTATTATACATAATTTTATGTTATGATTACATCATATGTGTGAATTAAAATTTGTGTGGTGTACCTATTGTGTTTGAGTGAATAATGATTGAATGGTTCTATATTATTGTTTTATATGTGATTAAGCTGTATTCTTTGTATAGGAGGATAGTTCATATTAAGGTTGTATTGTGTTCCTAATATGTATATATGTATAAGACTTTTATGCTGGTGTTTCCTAAAGTTCAAATTGTAGTACCCCTCCATTTTGCTTATATTTTTTGTTAGCATGTTTTCACTATGATAGAACCTGGTACTTTGTTTTGATGTATTGATCGTTGATATTAGAGCGATGGTGGATTTATTTTGTGATGTGATGATACATTGTATGGTGGTAATTATTTCTGTCATGCTTTATGTTAGCATAGATGTTTACTTCAGATGTTACTACATATATGATTATGGTAGATTAATTGATCCAATTTAGGATCTAAGACGATTGCTTAAAGAATGCATAACAATTACAATTCCAATCTCCAAATTACTAAATTGAAATCAACACCATAACATAATTAAACTAATGGAATTGAGAAAAAGACAGAATTCAGAAGGAGACAAGAAAGAGAAAATGCAAACAGCTTGATAACGGAGTTCGTCGTAAAAACGACTACATCTCTGGGTCCCTCTCCAAAGAGTAGACCGATCCAATTGATATCTTCAAAAAAATCGGCATTACAATAGCTAGCAAGCTCTTCCCTTCAAGCACAACGGAATTCCAACATTCTCCCGACGTACAGGAACAACAAATTATCTCTCGAAACGCTATAAGTCTCCAACACTTGAAGAATTCTCAATTGCCCCTCTAAGCCTCTAATCTCCCGTTTTTATACAAAAAATTTACTCAATTTGGTTAACAACCAAATGATTTACAAAATCCACCTTATCTCTCCATTTTTACATAAAAATCTTAATAATCTCCTTTACATAGATAAATTAACAATAATATCCCCCTTAAAAATTCCAAGCCCCTAATTTTATTCTTTCTGGGCATTTGTTGTTACAAAATAAATCTTGATTTATTTTGTTGGGGTGGAAAATTTAATAATTTTAGGAAAAAAAAATAAAAACCTCCTTAAATTTGGGGATTCCACCTTTATGGAAGGCTCCCCACAAAGTGTGGGCTACCCCCATGTTAGGTGGCACCCCCACTTTAGGTGGGTCGCTCCCCATAACATGGGTGGCGTTCCCACATAATGTGGGTCACCCCCCCATGTGTGGGTGGCTTCCCACATAAAGTTCTGATGCAAGTATTTCTAATGCAAGTACAAGTAATGCAAGTAAAGTATCCACTCCTAAAGTTGATAAACAACGGAATGAACTGTTCCACATTCGTGTGGTAACTAAACACACAAAGATTGATACACTTTGATTCGGGCTCTCAAGTCAACTTGATTTCTGAAGAGGTTGTTAAGAAATTGAATCTAACTACTACTCCTCATCCTAAGCCCTATCCACTTGGATGGGTATGTAATGATGCACAGTTGCAGGTGACAAAACAGTGCAAATTGCATTTTGCCATCACTGCTAATTTCATTGATGAAGTAGAAGTAGATGTTGTACCTCTGGATATTTGTGGGCTTGTATTAGGGATTCCTTATTTGTTTGATAGAAAGGAAATCTTTTATAGGGGGGAGAACAAGTATCATTTTTTCAAAGATGGGGTAGAATACATTATACGTGCACACAAGGTCAAGACTAATCTCACACTAGTTAATGTTGGTCAAATGAAAAGGTTAGTCAACTCTAGTAAGAACTTTGTGTTAATGCTTGTAAAAGCCAAAGAAGAAGATAACTCTAAGGCATTTAAGGGGTGTGACCCAAAACACAAGGTTGAAATGGTCAAAATTGTTTCTGCTTATGATGACTTGTTTCAGGAACCAAAGGGGTTGCCACCCAAGAGGGAAATACAACATTAAATTCAGCTGCAACAGGATGTGCCATTGCCTAATATCGGCTTATACCATTTTTCCATTATGCAGAATGAGGAAATCAAGAAACAAGTTCAGGAGTTAGTGGAGAAAGGAGTTATCTGTCCTAGTACATCTCCTTGTGGTTCTCCAATTGTGTTGGTTCCAAAGAAAGATGGATCTTGGAGAATGTGCATTGACTACCGCGCCCTGAACAAGATAACGGTAAAAAATAGGTACCCTCTTCCAAGAATTGATGATTTACTTGATCAGTTGAAACATGCAGTTTATTCCACTAAATTAGATATGCGAAGTGGTTATCATCAGATTAGAATTGCAGAAGATGACATTTGGAAAACTACTTTCAAGACAAAACAGGGACTTTATGAATGGCTGGTTATGCCCTTCAGGCTTTGTAATGCACCTGCCACATTCATGAGAGTCATGAACAATGTCTTTCGTCCTTTCATTGATGATTTTGTCATTGTCTATCTAGATGATATTCTTATATTTAGCAAGTCTTGGGATGATCATCTAAGTCATGTAAAGAAAATTTTTGATGTTTTAAGAAAAGAAAAACTTTATGTAAAGATGTCTAAATGTGAATTTGCAAAGACATCTCTAGTGTACTTAGGCTATGTCGTAGGGAATGGTCAATTGAAAGTAGACCCTGTGAAGGTCGAAGCTATTGTAAACTGGCCTAAGCCAAGTACTGCAACAGAAGTCAGAAGTTTCTTAGGTGCAGTCCAGTACTGGAGAAAGTTCATTGTAAACTTCTCCTACATTGCATCATCATTGCACGCATTGACAAGTACGAAGACAACTTTTTAGTGGGGAGGTCCACAGCAAAAGGCCTTCAACACTTTGAAGGAAAAGTTAAGCACTGCACCAGTTCTGGCTTTACCAGATCTACACCAGCCATTTGAGATCAAGACTGATGCAAGCGGGTTTGCCATGGGAGTTGTTCTTATGCAAGGAGGTAAACCAGTCTGCTACCACTCTGAAACCTTTTGAAAAGCAGTAACTATCCTACTTATGATAAGGAACTTTATGCATTAGTTCAGAGTGTTAAGAAATGGAAACATTACATAATGGGGAAAGAAACTGTAATCCACACTGATCACCAGCCACTACAATACTTGCAATCACAGTCTAAATTGCAGCAAAGTAGGCATTTTAGATGGATGGGATTTTTACAACAGTTTCACTTAGTAATTAAGTACAAGAAAGGTACCCATAACAAAGTAGCAGATATGCTTTCTAGGCCTCCTGTTATGAATACTTTGATCATCCTTAAAGGTAGTTCCATGGTGCATGAAAGTTTTCAGGAACAATATGCTAATGATGAAAACTTTAAGGATATTTATTCAGCTTTAATTGCAGGCAAACAGATAGAAGAGAAAGATTACTATGTGCAAGATAAACTTTTGTATCATTTGGGCAAGTTATGTGTTCCAAAAGATGAACAAGCACATGTAATTCGTGAAGCTCACACTTCTTTGATTGCTGGACATTTTGGGGTAAGTAAAACAGTTACTCAATTACAAAAATATTGTTATTGGCCTAAAATGCAGGAAATTTTCACCAAATACATTAAAGGTTGTATTATGTGTGCAACTAGTAAACCAAGTAACAGAAAACTAGGGTTGTACACACCATTACCTGTTCCATCTTGTCCATGGGAAAGTGTGTCTATGGATTTTGTTGGGGGTTTACCTATGTCTAGGAAGGGTCATGATTATCTTTATGTAGTAGTTGATCGGTTCAGCAAAATGTGTATCTTAATGCCATGTAAAAAGAAAGTTACTACTAAACTGACAGCTCAAATGTACTTCCAATTTGTATGGGTTCATTTTGGGTTACCTACTTCTATTGTATCGGATCGAGATTCTCGATTCCTAGGGGAATTTTGGTTAGCTTTGTGGGGACTCATGGAAACCAGACTAAAGAAGAGCACAACCTTCCATCCATAGACCGACGGATAGACAGAGGTAGTAAACAGGACAGTTGTGCATCTACTCAGAGGCTACTGCAACAAGCATCCCAAATTGTGGGATGGGAGTCTTCACTATGTACATCATGCTTACAACCATGCAACACACTCTTCTACAAAGAGGTCTCCTTTTGAGACTTGTTTCGGTTATGTGCCTAAGACTCCGATGGATTTTTCTTTTGGGAAAGATGATGTTGAAGATGGATGCCATGATGCAGAAAAGGCTTTGAAATTCATCCAAAAAGTTCAAGCCATCTATCAGGCAGTGGAAGCACAGTTGGAAAAGAGTCAAGCCAAATACAAGGCTCGACATGATAAACATCGCACTGATCATCATTTTCAAGTCGGTGACCGCGTTTGGTTACATATCAGCAACGAAAGAATGCAAGGCAAAGGAAGAAAGCTCAAGCCAATTCGGTATGGTCCCTTTGAGATCTTGGAAAAGATCGGAACCAATGCTTTTCACCTCAATCTTCCTCCATACATGCAGATCTATTCAATTGTCAATGTTGAAAACTTGAAGTTGTATGAACCTCCGATGATATTGGATGAGGAGACTGACATTCAAGTTCCATCAGTTGATGATCTTTCACCAAAGTACATGTCAGAGTTGCCTGAAGACATCATCCTAGATAGGAAAACCAGGAATTCACGAAGGGGAGCAATTGAGTACCTCAGAGTGGGACTGAAGGGGATGAATCCAAGCAAGGAAAAATAGATGGAGATTGATAAAGTGAGGGAACTTTACCCTCACTTAATTTCTAAGTAATCAAGCTTTTGGAGGTCCAAAAGCTCTCTAGTGGGGAGGACTGATCTGGAGGATCTTCGTCAGAAATTAAAGTTTCTCTTTTATCTTCAGAATCGGCATCATCAGTGAGAGGGAAAAATCCTGACTCCAACACAACTCTAACGGAGTCAATCAGAGTCCTAAAGCTCAAAATATGTAAGGTCAAACCTATGGTCAACCCTCAGAAAATAGGCCCAAAAAAAGGGAAAAAATCAAAGTTGTCAAAATCAGCCAAAGTCAACACCATTGTGTAGTGCTCATCATCACGATTCCGATGAAGTTTGTTTCATGAAAAACGGAGTCCGTATGACGAAGTTACAGATGGTCAAAATCTGGGTCAACCTGATGATGTCAATGCCCAGTCAGCACCACGGCCAATCAGCCCTTGAAACTTGTCATCTCCTCAATCCTCCATTTGGCAAATATTTTGGGAAAAAAAATAATTCAAAAAATATATATATATAAATCAAAATAAAATAAATGAAAAAAATTATAAAACTAAACTCCTAAAAAAATGGATAAAACCCACCCATTAAGGGGGGCGCCCACTTTATGTGGGAAGCCACCCACACATGGGGGGCGACCCACATTATGTGGGAACGGCACCCATGTTATGGGGAGCAACCCACCTAAAGTGGGGGTGCCACCTAACATGGGGGTAGCCCACACTTTGTGGGGAGCCTTCCATAAAGGTGGAATCCCCAAATTTAAGGAGGTTTTTATTATTTTTTCCTAAAATTATTAAATTTTCCACCCCAAAAAAATAAATCAAGATTTATTTTGTAACAACAAATGCCCGGAAAGAATAAAATTAGGGGCTTGGAATTTTTAAGGGGGATATTATTGTTAATTTATCTATGTAAATATTAAGATTTTTATGTAAAAATGGAGAGATAAGGTGGATTTTGTAAATCATTTGGTTGTTAACCAAATTGAGTAAATTTTTTGTATAAAAAGGGGAGATTAGAGGCTTAGAGGGGCAATTGAGATTTTTTCAAGTGTTGGAGACTTAGAGCATTTCGGGAGATAATTTGTTGTTCCTGTACGTCGGGAGAATGTTGGAATTCCGTCGTGCTTGAAGGGAAGAGCTTGCCAGCTATTGTAATGCCGAATTTTTTGAAGATATCAATCGGATCGGTCTACTCTTTGGAGAGGGACCCAGAGATGTAGTCATTTTTACGACGAACTCCGTTATCAAGCTGTTTGCATTTTCTCTTTCTTGTCTCCTTCTGAATTCTATCTTTTTCTCAATTCCATTAGTTTAATTATGTTATGGTGTTGATTTCAATTTAGTAATTTGGAGATTGGAATTGTAATTGTTATGCATTCTTTAAGCAATCATCTTAGATCCTAAATCGGATCATTAATTGTTATTTATTTTGTCAGTTTGTTGTGATATTGTATTGGTGAGGAGAACGAAGTTGCATCACTCGCTTGCGAGTGCCCTGTGATTTCCACGATTTTCTCCTCACGGTGTGTTTGAATCATGGATTATATACATGTATATTATTTGTCTGATTACAAGATTGCAGGTACATGACACCGACTCCACTTGGTTTCATAGGTCTGAGCATTTCTAGACTCAACGGTAATGTTGATTGGGAGGTAGTAACAAGGTTCTTCCTAGTCTAGTCTCAAACCCAGTCACAGTATGTCGTCAGTTTAGGTTTGGTATTTTTAGTTGTCTCGTCTGGTTTGTTTTAATTATTTGTTATATAAGGTTTATTTTGTGAATTTCATGTTAGATCATTATTCTTAATAATTTAATGCTTATTAAATTAATTTTAAATATTGTAGATAAAAGCTTCATTTTATTTAATTGATTAAATTAGTTTATTTGGTTAAATAATTTAATCATTGTGATTAAATTTATTTTATTAAATAAATAAATTAATTAATTAAATTTCTTATTATTGAGAAAATAGATTAAATAAGGATTAGATGCTTTTGGTGTGAAATGGAATTTTAAATATGTGTTAAAAATGAAATTAGATTTTGAAATTTTAAATTCTTTAAAATAAGATTAAATTCTTGATAAATGAGAAGAAAGTATCTGTGAGTTTGTTAGAAGCTATTTTCTTTTTTTCCATGTGTGTTAGTTGAATTAAATGCGAAATTTTTTGTTGAGGATTTTCTTGGAGAGAATATTGCCAGATCTCGGAAGGCAAGAAAAACACTTCACGGAAAAAGAAAGAAAACAAAGTTCTACTGAAGAAATTGGGAAATTTTGTGATTTCTTTTGGGTTTTGATTTAAAATTTCTAGAAGAAGATTTGGGTTAATTTTTGGTTCAATGATTTGTATTCTTCTGAAAGTGGACATTTAAAAGGGCTTTGGAAGTTGCATGCAACAGGCAAAGCTTTTCTTCAACAATCAATTTTTCAAGCTACAGAAAATAGGTTATTTACTGTTTATTTATTTAGTTTTGTGATTTGAAAAGATTGCCTATATGAAGATTTGAATTTGTAGAAGTTTTGTTAATTTGTGAAATTAAAAGATTGCATGAGGAAATTATTGTGTTTGAAGCTTTTGTTCATCTCGGTAGAATTTTGTTGATAATATTCTGTAGAAAATTTGTTACCTCTCTGTGCATTTTACGAAACAAGATTTTATAGTGAAATTAGAGGGCAACACAGAAGATTTTGTTAAACAATAGAAAATTCAAAAGAAACCTCTGGGAAGAACTTTGATAAACATTACCTGTAGAAAAGGTTTTGGTAATTTGAATTGAAAATCCTCTGTTGTTGAAATTGAAGATCTTTGACAAAATTTGTATTAAATTGATAGTTTTCTCCATTTCTTGTAGAAAAACTCTGTGAAAATTATTTGCCTGGTAATAATATATTTGTTGATTAAATTATATATATATATTTATTTGTATATGTATATGTATATACATATACATATACAAATTTACATTTATGATTTTTTGTATTGTGAAATTTTAATTTCAATAAATCAAATTCCGTACATGAATTTATAAAATCGCAGGAAATTGTATCATGAAAATTTGAAATAAATAAATGAGTTCTTGAAAATCGTCATACAGGAAAAATGAATAGGGAATTTTTTTTTAAAAAAAAAGAGTATGTTTATTATTAGGGCCGCTGGGGTTACCCCCACAGCCGCCCCATAAAGGGCGACGACTATGGAGGCAGTCGGCGCTGCCCTTACAGGCAGCACATGGCTGCTAACACAACCATTACCCTGTATGGGTAGGCTGTGAAGGCAGCCTGTGGCTATATTTACACGGCCCTACAAACTTACTTCGTTGTGTATTTTCCTTTAAAAATTTCAATAATCTTTTATTGAATGAAATTTGGATTTAGGTTTAGATTATATATATATAATATATATAAATATATGTATATATATATATATATATATATATATATATATATATTCAAGGGGTAAATGCTTTTGACCGGAGCTATGAACCGGAATACAACCATTCAACAATACCACCCCAATGGGGTTTGAACCTTGGTGGCACAAACAACAACGCCACCCTTAAACCATCACACCATGCCAATACCGACAAATATATGTATATATTAATTTGTATATATATATATATATATATTTATATATCCATAATTATATATACTTATATAATTTTAGGAAAATGGTTTTAGTATTAAAATAAGATTTTCTTTTAATTAAAATGCATGTAAAGCATGAGATCGACTATTTTTAAAACAATAAGATTGAAAGAGAAAATTTGGTATTTATTTTTATGTGAGATTGAGAAAATCAAAATTAGATTAATTGTTACAAATTCTTTTATTGTTTGAGAAAAGAACTATAATCATGTTGTTTGATTTTTATGCTAAAAGAAATTGATTTGATTGGATTTAGTAAATCCTAATATTAGATTTTTATTGTGTCTGAATTTGCTTTAAGTTGTTTTATATTCTTGTTGGGAAAATTAGGGTTATATGAGATTTCAAGTTTTCCAGATGTAATTTCTTGAAAGGGAGTTAATTTTTATGATGGTTTCATATTTTGAATAAACTAGGGTAGTGCACATGATTTTGTTTGGTCTTTAGACACTTGGTTCTATGAACAGGTTGTGATATCCTTTGTTATATGATCGGTATTTGATGCTAGTTTATGTGCACTTTGTCTACCTTAGTTAGTGGACTTAGATTTTTTGAGTTATTTTTAGGGGAGTGGCTCTTTGTGAGGGTCGACACACAAAGTGGTGCTTTGGTAACTCATGTAGAGTTAGTTAATTAGTGAAAACTAAAATAACACTTTAGATAGTTTAAAACCTTTAACTAGATTAATAAGCCTCACTCATGGACTCAAGGGCTAATACAGACTTAAGAATGATTCGAGAAGGCTTGGAATGGAAAATTTGATATCCTGTTATTTTAAAAGATATTCGATTCTGCAAAAGATTGCATGAGGGGTCGGATTTCGTAAGAGGTTGCCAAGGTAACCCTAGATGGGGGCCGGAACCTAGGAAGAAACACCTAGGTAACCTATGCAACATTGTGATGACACTCCACCTATGATAACAATGACCCTGTGAGCTTAGTGTATTCGATCATTCAATTATGGAAGCAATGTAACCATTAAGTTAAGTTTGTACTTGTATAGTTTTGTCTATGATTTTTTCTGTGTCTAGAGTTTGTAGGTTATGTTTAGGGAACCTTTTTACTATCTCCTAGCATGGGATGTGGGCCTACGAGTACCACATGGATGGTTGGAACGTGCACCTTCTGTTGGATCCCCAGTTCTTGATCGTGACAATGAGTACTTCTTGAATGGAGAGCTCGTGAGTGGAAATGTACTTTCTTATTTGTATTAGTGGAAATTTTATATATGTATCACTCCTCAACTGTTAAAGAGGTGAAATTTTGTAATTTGTAATTGTACACTTTTATACGACCCACCTCATTTAGAAAATGAGTATTGTAATGTTATTTCAAATGCAATGTAAGAAATAATCTTTTATGAACATTATACCTTCATTGATGTAATGTAAATGTTATTTAATGTGTGCTTTTAAGTTTATGAAAATTAAATACATGTTATGTTAAATACTATTTTCATCTATGGGATTTTCAAATAGTTTGTCGTTATGTTTCTTAGGGAATGTTTGCATCAGTTAAATTATGTTTACACTTTAAAAAAAAAAAATTATTACACTTTTGTAGTCAATGCAACATTCTTTAGGTTACAAGACGGGGCATTACATAAATGAACTTGTATAGTGTTCTTAGAATGCTTGCATGTATTAGTATTCATGGCCTAAATTTTGTTGTAATATACATGTGATTGATTCATGTGGAATGTAAATTTGTCTAATTGTGCATAATAGTCCTCATGGTGGAATGTTAATCTGGTACAGTGTTCTTGGTATGCTAATGTGAATTAGGCTTTGCATGTATGCATTTAACGTGTATACACATCCTTATTTATATTAATTTTATGTTATGATTAGATGACATGTGTAAATTGAACTTGTATGGTTTAACTCACATGATTGTGCAAATTAAAATTATCTTATATTTATGCCCTTTAGTAATTTTCATGTGATTGATTTGAATAAAATGTAAGTGGTTATTATTAAATCATTCATATTATTTTTGAATGGAATGGGGCTAATTTGTATGGTGTGCCTAATGTGGCTAGTGTGCTAATGTAAACTAAGAGTTAGAATATATTTGATTAGACTTGTATACACAAGATTGTTTATATGGAACTTATGTGAGGGTTACTTGTATTAATGGTTTTATGTTCAACCAAAGTGTGTTATGAAACCTTTATAATCTCTCACACTCCTTAGTTATATTAAATATAAATATATGTATTATCATGAACTATTTAGCATTTAGGAGGTGTTGTAAGTGGAGTTCTATCTTGTGAATGTGTAATGGATTTATTCCCTAGCATCTTGCTATGCCTTGAGATATTGTTTGTGCAAGCATGAGTATTTATTCTATACCCCATATTTTTCTAATATATCGTTAGCTAGTTTTTCAAACCCTAGCTTCACCTAAGTGGGTGATAGAAAACTATGAATCTATCTGGGGAAATAGACCCTAGA
This sequence comes from Sequoia sempervirens, assembly GCA_007258455.2. NCBI lineage: Eukaryota > Viridiplantae > Streptophyta > Pinopsida > Cupressales > Cupressaceae > Sequoia > Sequoia sempervirens. Next base: position 86,993 of record VDFB02328320.1, read on the forward strand.
AAGGGTTGCGTACCCACTTTTGTAATATTATAACTTATAAAATAACGGCATGCAATGCATTTGAGTAGAGAATTGAGTTTAGTGTAGATCATTTGTATTGAGTTATGATTGTGTTGAAGTAAAGTTATATATTGAACCCAAGGGGCAAGCACCCCTATTATGAGTAACCAAATATGAAAATAAATTCAAACTATGAAGCCTCTACGGTGCACGTGCATATGCAAGGCCATCAAGTGATGATCCCTTGAGGCATAGGTCTAGCCCTACGGTCTTGTCCTTCTATAGCTTATTTTAGATTTACCATTCTCTCCTAATGATATGTGTACTTTATCCTTCCTTACAAATCCTAAGTAAACTACTATGTGAGTTATGATCTAGTTAGATTAATGATATGGATGATCTCTAAAACCATGTATCTAATCCATTGATCTTAAGGTTGTGCACCTAGTCACGTAGATACTTGCAAGTACATGCATTGAGAATGAGGAAAATTACAATGCGATGAAATGTAGGAGATACTGGAGTAGGTAAGAGGTACGATATGTCGATCTAAAGAAGTAGAAATTTTTGTTTAAAAAAATACTTGTTGCTAATCTTACTCCTAACTAAATGATATCATTGATTGTTGTCTTAATTAGTGTATTATGTTATTGTTTAAAAATAAATTGGTTACAAATTAGTAAAGTTAATGCAGATTACTTAGTTTGTATTGAGTTCTTTAAGTGTTTTAAAAAGTGGGCATTACATTTGGTATCAAAGCCTAGGTTTCTACACTAGGGACTTTGGGAAACATTATGGTCCTAATTAGCTAATGTGTGTTTTATGCTAACTTCACTAGAAGAGTTGGAGAAGGAAGTGGAAAGTATTAAATGAATAGTGGAGATAATATCTTTTTTTGCATTTAGTTTAAGATCTTAAGGGGTATTAGTCTCATTAAATGAACATTTTTTTTGGAAAATTAACTAAAATTATGATGATCCTTATCTTGTTTGAGAGGCTTAGTTTTTCCTTGTGAAGAAATTAATAAATTTGGATGATTGTGCAACTGGTTGTTATGTTGGGTTTCAACTCAAGAAAAGGGTTGCAGACAATGTATACAATCTTTCTAATGCATACTCATGTGAAATAATCATGTTCCCTTATGAATCTTAAGTGTTGTACATTTTTAAAATCTCCTTGTTAAGCGTTGAATATATGTTGTGTGTTATGTGTTGGGTTAAGATGCGGTGAACATCATAGAATGTATATATGTTGTGAAATGTGGATAGACCAGTAAAATTTGTGTATACCTCAAGTGTGTGATACAGAGTATCCAATTTGGGATAAGGGTGAGTGGACATCAAGAACGATCCCAATATGCACCCTTCATGATTACCTTGTGCAGATGGCTAATTGTGAACTTGTGTAAACATGAAATATGTGAGTGTGAGCCATTTAAATAGAATGTAATGTGTACCCCTAGTGTATGGCTCCCCTTTGAGATTGAGATGCCAACTAGCATAAACAAGGGGTTGAGAGACACATGTCCATCCATTGATAAATTACAATCTCAAGGTGTTGTCCCTAATCATGATAAAAGATCTATGTCGAGACGTCATAATTTCCTTATGGATGTTGACCGTAACCTACTCCCCCACATATGAGAGCCACATTTGTTGGTTTTTAGTGTAAACCAAACCCATGAGATTGGTACCCTATAGGATTGAGGATGGACCTAAGTGTTCCCTTGTTCTACAACAAATCTATCATTGATGATTTAGTTACTATTTGATTGTCTTAGGTTGTGTGAGACATATGGCATGGTGATTATTATATGATTGTCTTTGATTGTGTGAGACATATTCCTAATATATTATGATTTATTGATGAGCTCTATGTGGTTTGAGACCATCTTATCCCCTCCCCCCCCTCAAGTATATTGATTGAAGTCACGAAGTGATCGTATTGTGAAAATTTATGTGATTTTGGATTCATATTTGTGATTGTTAAAATATAATTTTATTTGATTGATGAAGCGAACCATTTTAAATTTCATTAAGTTATTGATTAAATGCATTATGAAATTGTCCTCTTTGTCTCAAGGACTGGTTGTTGAGGCTTTTTCTTTCAAATTTTGAATTGTTGATTGGTGGCCACCATTGATAATTTTATCTTTCATTGCAAATTTTGAATTTGTTGTTTTATTGGAAATTTTAAAAAAATCTTATTTTGAGGCATTATCAAATTATTTTTGTTGTTGGCATGTGTGTACTAATGTGGAATATGTTAAACTATCATACTTAGAGGGGTCACTGACAAGTTGTATGGGGGGAGTATATGGCCTGGGGATTTATTATAAAGGGGTAAATGAGATTGGTATGGGACAGTTACAATCCATTTCCCCTTGATCTATCAGATATTTCAATGCAGAGGTTCCTTAGGGAGGACCTAATGGTGATTATTTATGTGATATAGGTTCTTAGAGGATAATTTTGGGCACTAGGAATCCTCATCCCTTTGTGTGAACCTTGTGAGTAAAGTGAGTTTTTTTTGTGTTCCTTTGTGGGTTGGTTATATTTATCTAGTAGTACAAATGAGAAACCAAGAGTAAGAAAAAAATAGTTAAAGATGAGATTAAATGACTGCTTAAAAAATATGGGTATGATGTGTTGGTAACATGATGTGACACATGAATTTTTGTTAAAGATAAAGTTTGTTTGAGGCACTTTTGACAATTAGTGGTTTTGGTAAATTAGTGATTTGTTAGTAATAACATAATGATTGTGTAATTAAAACCATCTTGGGTGTGTGAAGTAAGTATTTGTCAGTATATTTGGATCTTGATGACCTTGTCCTATGTGTGGTTTGTATGAAAACCTATGCACAACTTGTTGTTACTCCTATTATGAGGAAATACTTTGGGTGGATACTTATATATTTGTGTCATACTAGTTGGTCATGTTGTGATACATATACGACTTGCTAATGAATGATTTAAATCTCTAATCATATAGATTAACTCTAGGGTGGGTGCTCTACAACCTTATCAACTTCCAGGAGGAATTTTAGTCATAGGGGGGAGGATGTGAGGCCACACCTATAGATGGGCATGAAAAATCTCAATCCACATGGAATCTTCCTTCTTCCCTCTCACCTCTCCACCCTATAAACTATTAAAATGAAAGAAACAAAAAGAAATAGTTCTTAGAGAGTTTTCTCTTAAATTAGAGTTTCTATATTTTTCTCATTAATCTAATGGCTCATATTTAGTCCCATCATTTGTTGCACAGTCTATTAGTGGCATTAATTTATTAAATTGAAATTTACCTAAATGATTTTTACAAAATTTTGGATTCAAACCATGGTTGGGGGCCATGAGAATAGGCCTCGTCAACATAAAGTTGTAACAAAAATAATGTTATTATATTTTCCTACTCGTATGGTCAATGAAATGATTTAGTGGGTATTTGATTTATTTAAATATCTTGTAAAGTTACTACTTTTCTAAGGCTAGATGGTTAATGTGGTTTTTTTTAATAAATATAAAATATTTAAATATAATTTCGAATTATGTTTTAGATTAATTTAGGTTCAAATTTTGACCAATAAAAGAGAAGTTAGCAAATTTTTAACCTAATGATAGCAAATGTTATTTATTTACATAAATTTGAAATTTGATTAGATAATTAATTTATTTGAAGAAATCCCCAATATAATCTTAGTGGTTTCATCATTTGAACTTACTCCATCTTACATCAATTCTACTTAGAGCAAAGTAATTTGGATCTTAAATTGTAAGTGACGTAGGTGAATTAAGTCCATCCATATTGGGGAGACATGTTGGGCATGAATCAAGCAAGTGGAAAAAAATTATAAATAAATAATTAAAATAATTGGATTATTATTGATGGTGAGAAAGTTCCTATGTCAAAACCAATCTTTTCAAATATTGCAGTAAGGTATCAAGTAATAGAAGAGGTCACCAGAAGGGTCACAATAAACAATCTTGTAACCATGATAAATATATCTATTGTAGTAAGTGTAACAAACACTGGAGAGTCAAACTAAGAAATAAAGAAGAATATTGTATTTATCATGATTCCTGTAGAAGGTTGAATTGGGAGTGTGCAAACCTACCTTATGAAAAATACATTAAATTAGGTTGGTTGAGTAATCATTCTATAAATGCATTAAATATTACAAGTGCCTTGTTTTTTTTCTTTGGCTTCCATGGCATATAGGGAAGAGGGGCCCAAAGTAGGGCGGGTCAACTTTACAGGTCCATGTGGTAGTCCACGTGGACCAAAAAAAATTAAAAAATTTCCTGCCATATCACCCTGCCACTTATGCATTGGGCCTAACATTTTTTTAAAATCAAGCACCTTTCCACCTATCAAGCACCATTTACTCCGAACTATCCAAAATGGGCCCATTTTTCCCTCTACTTGAAAGTGGAGCCAATCCACCTCCTTAATCGGTGAACACATCTACGTACAGTGGATCAGACAACCGCATGTCGACGACAACCTTGCCACCCTCAACGAACAGTGTAGAGCATTAATGTCTCGCTACCTCCTTCATTACCTCCACTAACCAACTTGCCTTATGCCTCCCTTTGCATTTACTTAGACTATCAAGCGTGTAAATTAGATATCAAGGTTCATTCAATGCTCCACATTCTCGTATATCCTACTCATTCTTATTTCTTTTGTTTGTAAACATTCTCGAGTGTTCATTCAGTTTCGCACCGAAACTGATTCGGCTCTTCATGCTTCATTTGGATTTGCACTCTCGAGAGCTCCCTTTCTCTTTTAGGTAAGGTTTCTAACCTCACTCAACCTGTACCAGTGTCTTCCAATACAATAGTATTCTGCCATGCACTTTTTTTTGTAAAAAAATTCATTGTGAAATTTTGATTTTCAAAAATATTAATAAATTGAAATGTGTGGAGGGTTTAACTAGTTTTCTTTTCATCTACACTCGACCATGCACTCCTAATCTTGTGTTCTTCATTGCATGATGTTTACTTTGCATTTTGATTTCGTATTTGCTTCCTTATACGAAAAATGAAATGGGGTTGACTGGTTTAAATGGTTTTTCATTACTATTAGACTTGTTCGATGAAATATGGAAAGGGTTTGAATGGTTTTCTGCCATTCACTTGTGTTCATCATCGCACAAACTTTTAACTCTGCACTTTTCCTTTTACATTTGTTTGTTATTCCAAAATACAGAAATGGTTACAATATATTTGATTGTTACTAGGAAATATTCATAGGGTTTTAAAGTTTATCATTTCGAGGGTTTCTGCCATGCACTTACATTTGTGTCTTGCTCATTGCACAAATTTTAACTCTATAATTTGCTTATAATATTCTCAAGTTATTCCGAAATATGAAAATGGTATGATTGGTTTTCATTTCAAAGATATTTTGGCATGTTTATGTATTATTCTCTTACTCCATGCACAATAGTTATGTCTGTGAAATTCTTTTTTTATTTGATTGTTACTAGCATACATGGAAAAGGTTTCTCTAGTTCAAGATTATAGGGTTTTGTGCCATGCACTTGTATTCCTCTCTTTGACAATGCATAGGCTTTAACTCTATAATTTTCCTTTAATATTTGTTTGTTATTCCCAAATATGAAAATGGATTCACTTGTTTTCATTTTGAAGATATTCTGCCATGCAATTATATTATTCCATTCTTATATATGTATATATATAAATGCATATATGTATATGTATATGTATATATATGTATATATGTATATATGTATATATGTATATATGTATATATGTATGTATGTATACATATATATGTATATGTATATGTATATGTATATACATATACATATACATATATATGTATATTTATATGTAACTACTAATGTGATTGTTACTACGAAATGTGTTTTATATTTATGTTTGGCTCTCCATGATTCATTGTTCGACTTTGCACTCAAGAAAGCTCCCTTTTTATTTTAGTTGAGGTTTTCTATCTCACTACGCTTGTACCATTTTCTTTCGTTTTTACAATGTTTAACCAATGTTTGTTCATGTCTCACTAAACAGATCTTCTCTAAGCCATTTCAATTCAAATAATAAAATTGAACAAACTGACAACATACATATATTGAATAAAAACAATATGTTCATAAAAACCAAGCATTGAATTCCAAACTGTCAAAATGCATATTAAAGAAAAGAATATATATATAAAGTGCATGGCAGAAAACCTTGTAATTGTCTATATAATAAGGTTGTTGTTTCAAGGAATTGCTACCTACAAGTATTGGAGTCAAGTGTGGAGAAAGAGGGGTATGATGTAGCAAAGCACAAAGAATGTTGTTGTAGAAAACTAATGCACTAATTATGAATGAGTTGAACCAAACAAAAAGAAGGAATTGAGATTAGGTTTTACATTCAAGGTAAAACATATGATTCTATTCATTCTTTTTGTTTGGGTTCGACTCATTCAATTTGGTGTATTGCACAAGAGGGAATTTGTTGATGAGCAAGCAATAGATGTATATAATTACTGCCTTTCCCCACCCTAAATGACTAGTTTAGAGCAGTAATCGCTCACCGCCTCCTTTGTTACCTCCACTGGGGAACTTTCCTTACGCATCCCTCTACACTTACTCGGACTACCAAGCACATAATTCAGAGATCAAGGTTCATTCAATGCTCTAAATTATCTCATATCCTGCTCATTGTCATTCCTTTTGTTTACAAACATTCTGGAGTGTTTGCTTGGTTATGCAACCATACATGTCTGGCTCTCCACGACTCATTGTTGGGCTCTACACACTTCATTTTTTGGCTTTGCACTCTCCAAAACTCTCATTCTATTTCAAGTGATCTTTTTTACCTCACTAGGCCTATACCAGTGCCTATATAAATATATCTATATATATAATGTGTGTGTGTATATGTATGTATGTATCCATGTATTCATATATGTATATGTGTATGTATTCAGATATATTTATACATATGTATGTATATGATTTAAATATGCATATGTACATATATATAAATACCAATTTCTTGTATGATATGCATATGTTTTCCATGAATCTATAAATATCTGGGATTTCACAATGATGTTGTTCACATTGGGTTTTTCATTTAAACTCATGGAATGCAAATATGTTGTATGCTATGTCAACATTTGTCACAATAACCTATAACTCAATATCTGGGGTTTCAAGTATGGGCCCAAAGTGTGGGAAAGTAACATATATGATGTGATATAATAGGAGGATGTTAGAGGGGAGAGAGATAGGCGTAAGGGGGGAGAAAACAAAACTGTAGGTGAAAAGGGAATGGTCTTGAAATGCTACATGATCTGCATGTGTAGAAATTTGGTTTGGACATACATTTTTTTGTTAATATATTTTAATGGAACACAATCAATCAAGGAGTGGGAGAGAAAGAATGTAGTACCCCTCCACTTTGCTTATGTTTTTTGTTAGCATGTTTTTACTATGATAGACTTTGGTACTTTGTTTTGGATATTTTTATCACTGACTTTAGAGCGATAGTGGATTCTTTTTGTGATATGATGATACATTGTATGGTGATAATTAATTTTTGTCATGCTTTATGTTAGCATAGATGTTTCCTTCAGATGTTATTGCTATATATTTGTTTATGGTAGATTAACTGTTATTTAATTTGTCAGTTTGATGTGATGTGTATTGGTGTGGAGAACGGAGTTGCATCACTCGCTTGCGAGTGCCCTGTGATTTCTGTGATTTTCTCCGCACGGTGTGTTGTATAATGCATTATATATATGTATGTTATTTGTTTGATTGTAGGATTGCAGGTACATGACACCAACTCCACCTGGTTACTTAGGTCTGAGCGTGTCAAGACTCAACAGAATTGTTGATTGGGAGGTAGTAACAAGGTTTTTCCTAGTCTAGTCTTAAACCCAGTCACAGTATGTCGTCAGTTTTAGTCTGGTGTCTTTGGTTGTCTCGTTTGTGTTTGAATGAATTATTTATTTTGAAAGGAAAATTTCGTTAATTTAATGATAGATTAATGTTCTTTTAATTTAATGTTTATTTTAATGAATTTTAAATGTTGTGAACAAAAGCTTTATATTTTACTTAATTAATTAAATTAGTTTATTTGGTTAAGTAATTTAATCATTACGATTAAAATTATTTAATTAAATTAATTAATTAATTAAATTTAAGTTGCTTTATTTGTGTGAATAGATTAAATTTAAATTAATTGTTTTGAAGGAAATGGTATTTTAATTGTTAAATAAATAAATTAAATAAAGAAAAGAAAATTGAAATTTGAAATTTGAATTCTTTAATTCTTTAATATGCATGCAATTCTTGATAAGAAGGAAAGAAATATTGTCGTGAGTTGGTTAGAAGATATTTTCTTCTCAACATGTGTGGTAGTTAAAATTAATTGCTTCTTGTTGAGGATTCTCTCGGAAGATATCAGGGATTTGGGGAAACAAGAAATTACTTCACGAGAAATGAAAGAACGGGGTTCTGGAAAATAAAAAATATTGATTTGTGTAATTTTGTGACTTCCTCTGTGATTTGCAAAATATTTTTGGAAGTAGTCTTGGAATTGTCTCTGTTGTTTTCTTCTGGATATTGGTTTTCTGGAGGAGTTTTGGAGGATTGCACGCAATAGGCAACAAAGTTTCTCGTCTACAACCAAGTATTATTTTCAAAGCTTAAGGAGTACAAGTATTTTCCTGTGTATTTTAATTTGTCTACTTTGGAAAAGATTGTCTGTGTAATTAAATTTTATATTACCTGTAAAAGAAATTTTATTTTGTTAAATCCTTGTTCTTCTCGGAAAAATTGTTTACTATAATCTTTCTGTAAGGATTTGTTGATTTCTATGTAAATTTCAAGAAAACATGGATATGTAGAGAAATTAGAGAAAACTAAAGAAAAAGATTCAAAGAAAACATCTGTAGATTGGTACAATCTTTGTAGAAATTAGTTTGAGTAAAGAAATTTGTGAAGGAAATCATTTATTTGGAAAATGAAATTGAACCTCTGGGAATAAATTAGATTTTGTTGGGGAAAATTTTTGTGCGTACTATTAAATTTCTCAACTTCCCATTGAAGAACCCTGTTGAAAATCTATTCCTGATTTAAATATTTGACATTTATTTAATTGTGAATATATATAAATATATATACATATAAATTTATATATACATATATCTATTCATTCATATATATGTTGGATTGTGAAAGTATACTTTTTTCTTATTATATGAGTACTTTTTAAATCGCCGTATAGGCGAGTTAAGGGTTTCATTTTTTATTAAAAAGAAAAAAAAAGATTTTTGGATTATTGTATTCCATAGGGTTTGACCCACAGAATTACCTTTAGCCCTGTAAGTGAATGGGGATGGGGGCTGTGGCTGCTCCCATAGCCGCCACCCCTAAGGGAGGCAACGGTGGGAGCAGTCCCAACTCACCGCCACCACACAGGTCGGCCGCATCTATGGAGCCGTCGCCTGTAACATTAATGTCGTCGTTTCCCAACTATGTAGTCACGACCCGACTGTGTAGTCACGGCCCTAAAAGGAATTATAATAAAATGCTTAGAATGTTTTGAATTATGATCTTTTAAATATATTTGGATTTATTAATGATTTCAGAATTTCAGATTTTAAATGAATTTTATTATATATATATATATATAATTTGTTATTTTTTTAATTTGATATTCAAATAATATTTTATTTAATAGGTGCATGGAATGCATGTGAATAAATATTCTTTAAAATATTATTTAAAAAGAGAATTTAGTATATTTATCTTTATGCAAAATTGAGAAAGTTAAAATTAGATTATTTGATAATAAATTTTAACCAAGTTGGTTTATCTTCATGCTAACATTAATTGTTTTGATTGACTGGATTTAGTAAATCCTAATGTAGATTCCTATTGTTTTGATTTGCTTTAAATTGTGTTCTTTTTTATCGGGCAAGTTGGGAATGTATTAGAAGTACAAGTCTTCTAGATTAGTTTGTCTTTAATGTGGAAATTGTTATTATTAAAGTACAATCCTTAAGTTAACAAGGGTAGTGCACATGGTATAGCATGGAGTTTAGACACCTAGTTTTGATGTACATAGACTTGATGTTCATTATAAAATGTGTAGTATTATATGTTGAATTTCTTGTGCACCTTATCTACCTTAGTTTGGGAACTTAGATTCCTTGTGTTATTTTTAGGGGAGTGGCTCTATGTGAGGGCTGGCACACAAAGTGGTGCCTGAGTAACTTACGTAGAGTTAGTAAGTCAGTGAAAACTAAAAAAAAACAAAACATTAGTTAGTTTAAAATATTTAATTAGATTAATAAGCCTCGCTTATAGACTCAAGGGCTAGTTTGGTCTTTAGAATAAGTTGAGAAGGTTTGGAATGGAAAATCGATATCTTGTAACTTTTAAAGATATTTGATTCCACAACAGTTTGCATGTGGGGCCGGGTTTCGTAAGAGGTTACCAAGGTAACCCAAGTTGGGGGCCGAAACCTAGGAAGAAACACCAGGGTAACCTTTGCAACATTGTGATGACACTCCACCTAAAATAATAGTTTACCTTGTGAACTTTGTTTATTGATTATCCCGATTCTGGAAGCAATGTAACCAAAAGTTAGGTGTGTACTTGTATGGATTATCTTAAGTTTTTACTTGTGTCTAGGGTTTGTAGGTTATGTCTAGGGAACCTTATTACTATCTCCTAGCACAGGGGGTGGACCTACGGGTACCACAAGATTGGGTGGAACGTGCACCTTACTCCATTGGGTCCCCAGTTTATGATCATGGCAACGAGAGCTTCATGGATGGAGAGCTCGTATTTGGATATATGTGTACTTCCCTAAATTGTATCATTGGATATCTTGTATTTGTTACATACCTCAATTGTTTATGAGGTGAACATTTGTAATATGTAATTGTAAACTATTATTTGATCTACCTCATCTGAAGAATGAGTATTGTAATGTCATTTCAAATGCAATGTAAGAATCTTATTTGAACTTTATACTATCATGGATGGAATTCAAATGTTATGCAATGTTTACTTTTAAGTTTATGTTAACTAAATACATGCAATGATAAATACTAAAGTCGTCTATGGGATTCTCAAGTAGTGTGTCGTCGCGTAACTTAGAGAATGTATGCAACTAATTAAGTTAATATTAATACTTTTAAAAAAAAATTATTACACTTTCATAGACAATGCAACATTCCTTAGGTTACAAGATGAGGCATTACAAATAACAACACTATCCCACAACATTAGTAGGAGTTAGTTGAATAAATCATGGTGGGACAAAAAGATGAAGGGATACATTCCTGGCCTAAAAAAGAAGAAGAAGCGAGAAGCTTAGCCTACATTTTCCCCTTTGGATCCATCATCTTTCTGATTGGAAATCATGGTTGAGGAGTATCACCCTTTTGTTTTCTTTTTTCTTTTTAAATCACCCTATCTCCTCCCTTGGGTAAGCTAGATCATGTATTTGAATTTGGAACTCTATTATGAAAGCCAAACACTTTTTCCTATAGATTCGATCTCATCATGTGTCTGAGAAAATTAACCATACCCTTTCATTGAATAACCAACTACCCAAGTTTTATGTTAAAACATGAGCAAGGGAGGAGAGGGGAGTCCACTATTATGCATTAGACAAGGATGTTGAAATGGGAATTTGAACCTATCTACAAGGGGGAAACAAATAATTTAAGAGTTTTGGCATAGGGGCGAGTTGTGGGTGCCTAATCAAAAGCAACAACTATAGGGAGATTAGGTATGGAGATGAAAGGTAAGTTGGCATAATATGAAGAAGATAGTCCACTGATAAACTTCTCATGCCCCCAAGTTTTTGATGTAATGATAATGCTTGGAGAGTAGACAGAGAGTTTGTGTGCCAAGCTCTTGCGGGTTTGACTCCTATGGTTATTAAATGGCTGCAGAAATTTCCTCTATTTAGCAGCCTAAGCACAGAAGAATACAAACCTTGATAGAGCTCTATCATTGTACAATGCATACAAAAATACCTAGAAGGCCTTTTCATGACCCAAGCTATAGATTCAAAGAGATTGTTATTTTTTGTGTACCATGATGTGTATATACCATATTCTTCAAGAATTAACAACCAACTAGATGATGTGAAAAAATATGCCGGTCGAACTGTAGTGCCCTCCATTTGCGTTGTCTTTGTAATGCATTTCAACTCGTGGTGAGGTCAGGTATTGTTGGCTTTGAGTGCATTTGATTTATTCTGGTTGATAAATGTTTTGATCAAATTACAACATTTAAATAGGATTATAAAGTTAAAAAGGTATTGTGAATAATTAAAAGAAAATAAATAATTAAATAAATGGTTTAATATAATTAGAGGTTAAGAAAGAATAAAATTACACTATTAATAGATATAAATAAAATAGAATATTGAAAGTTAATTATTATATTGAATATAATATAAATTTATAATAAAATACGTAGATAATAGTAATATAATAAATTAATTAAGTGTAATGGAAGTTAGTATAGCAAATAATTTGAGAAATATTATTTGAATTTCAAGATTCAGTTATGGGGAATGTGAAAAGGCATTCAGTTAGGATTTGAAGGGGCGCTTACAGCAGTATATTGTACCTCTGGAATGAGGGTTGGAAAGAAGGGAGAGAAAAAAAAAGAGTGGGAATTTGGGAGGGTGATTTTGGCAAATCTTTGGAGCGCCAATATCTGGTTTTATTCATGTCGATATAAGATTATGAGAAATCCTTCCAAGAAAGGATGGAAAATGCGCCATCTGAGACAAGTGGTCGCTGGGATAAAAATGCTAGACAGTCTATGGCGTGATTACGGGAATGCACCCTCCAGGAAAAGAAGGACCATCTGATACAACCAACCTAAAAAAAAAATTGCAATCGATCTTTCCTTATGGAATTCGGTATGTAGAAACTCAACTTAATCCCTTCAAGTACCTTCTTTTCTTCTGCTACTATTCTCCTCTTATGCTAGACCTACGCTATGCCAATGAGACTTGGGTATTTCTTGGGCATTTCTCGTAGGTGTAAATTATTGGCATTGATTATGTCTGATTGAATTTCTTTTCATAGGTTTCATAAGTCTGTCTTCCAGATTATTTTCATTAAGTATACCACCAATAATCTCCGTTAGCGTATTGTACATGTTTAAATAATAAAAATGGCTTGATTCTTGCTTCAAAAAAAATACTAAGTAGTCCCTCTGATGAATCTGAAATGTGGTAATTATGTCTGGGTGTGATGAATTGTATTTCTTCTGCACGGTGCTTCTTGATTGCTTTGTCCATGTTTTAACTATAAGCCATAGCTTGCAAATGTGATTGTGCATACTCTGCTTTTATCAAGGTTGGTGAAATTGTATCTCTTGAAGTATTCTGTCAAACAGTTCCCATACCCTGTCATTTGTCTCTGCATTCCTTGCCTCTCTTTCTCCGTGCATGCTTGAAGAGTTGCCTGCTTCTTATCCTTTATCTCAACCTTGGGGTTTGTCTCACCTTCTCGTCTTTATCATCGGCGTCAAACGAATATGATTTTCCTCGTGCCTGCCAATCCAATCTTATTTGAAAGTTTCTAAATTCTGCCCATGGTATTCCATTTGTGCATATCTTGCAATCATAACTTTCCTCTCCGGCATCCTGACAAATAGTTCACTGTCCAGATCAAGCGTTCAGAATAAGTTTTAAGGTCTAAGTAATCTCCTTGAATCTGTTGAAAATCTACCTCAACTGCGGCACTTAAATTAAATAAATTATTGTCAATTATTAGCATATTAGAGAGCTTCTGTTAATCGTGCTAAAGTTTAAATTCTAAACTTCAAACTTGAGCGCGTCTCTGGAAACTCGCTAGCAAACATAAATGAGTTTGGTTCAAAAAAAGAAAGAAAGAAGGTGTACATTAATTCTCCTGCTCTCTGGTCACGTATTTGCACCTCACCTTCCTTTCGCCCTCTAGTCTTGCGGATAACATTTGTGATTTGATAATAATGCTAGTAGATGGCGACATTTCCAAATTCCAAAATTCACTTTCTATTAAATGGCTTCCCACATTTTTGCAACCGTAACCATCTCAAACTTGGAGGAAGCTTGGTTCGTGTGTCTTCTCTGATGCCGTCAATGAGCATATTGTTCAAGTGAGGAAATTGAGGATCAATGAGCAGATTATTTAATTCTCTTGGTCTGCGCAATGTTTCAAGCCCTTGCCAGTTACCTCCGTTCAGTCGAAGCTGAGAGAAATTGATGTTTTTGGATACAGTGCTTAGATGAATGCCTTCTCATAGTCTGGTAATCTAAATTTATAAAATCTCCCTGAAACCATTGGCAAACCGTCATAACTGCAACTTTTCAACTTGCAAAGGTATGGTAAATTAAATTAATCTCACTGGTTTCATTGGTAACTTGTCACAGTAGCGCACATTCTATTCTGCAAGCCTAATCTTCAGATTGTTTCATTTCTCATCATCAATATTCTTCTCTGAAACATCGAATCTGTAAATTGATGGAAATGGTTCACATCTCTCAAAACAATTTCTCTTGCAACAAACTTGGAAAGGAGTATAGCGGCAGTTTTCATTTGATAGCCTTTTGGTATCCCATACTTGGATGTTCAATTCATTCGCTAGCTGTTCTTTCTGTTTATATTCGAGTCTTTCCTTGATCATTTCGCTGCCTTACCATTATATTAGGGGTTGCTTTAAGGTCACGGATTTACCTTTGAATGTTACCATTATCTCCATTATAATCAACCATTTGTGTCTAGGGTTGTCTTTGCATACACAGTATTTGGAGTATTTGTTTGTTTATGATTTTTAATGGTAGCATACCTTCATGTTGCATTCGATTGGAAAGTTGCCTATAGAATTTGATGCCTTCATTGCTCCTAGAGATGCCTTTATCATGCTTTTTGCTTGGAATTTGGTATTGATTGAAGTTTAAGTTGAGGACAAAATACCATTAAAATAAATCTTCGAAAATCTCCATCGTATGCTTTTAGGTGTGAGGTTAGTTGGCTTAGGTAAGGAATCTTCTAATTGCTTGTTTATAATTTAGAAAACTGTTATCACTTTCCTTTTCGAAACATAAGAAAAACATAGGGGAGACAAATTTAGCATAATAGGAGCTTCCTTTTAGGGGGCCACGTATATTCCCCATGAAAAGGCATTCTATTACTTAAAAAGACCTTTTAATTAGCATACACCTTATGATTAAGAGAGTGGAATATATTCCTATAAGATAGATTAGGGTATAGAGATTTTTAAGATTAGGGATTCTCAGAAAAGATCTATTCTCTTTTTACATTCCCTCCTCAAAAGAATTAAAATATATAAAAGTGGTTTTAGAATGTATTTATTTGTGTAAAGTTATTTAGATTGATTTAATATTTGAAGGTGGTACATTATTATTAACTTGTTTTATATAAAGGAATTAAGTAATCTTGACAAATAAGAAAGTGATAGAATTAGGAATAGAAATTGTTGTCATTTAAGAGTTTTAGGAAATTATTATTACCACAATTAATATGGTTTATTCTTTGTTAATTCGTAGGTGACTGTTGTTATTTTATAACCTTTAGAGTAGCATGGTAAGATTAGTGTGTAAGCTAAATAACTAGGAAATTGTATTAAGATTGTCTCAAATATTGTTATTCGAGGGAAATAATCTTTTGAGTTAATTATGAGATTAATAATAAGGGAATATTATGAAATGTTAAAATGTGCCTTGAGATAATTACAATATGTGGTTATAGAGTTCCTTTAATTACTTTAAATTAATTCTTCTTGTTAAACGAATGGATAAATGATATTTGAGTGGTTATTGTAAGTTTAGGGGTAAATTGATTTGTGGTGTCCTTGTTGGAATCACTTGGTTTCAGAAGTAATTTCATTCCATTGGGTTCATGTCCTTTTATGAGTGATTTGACATGCTCTTTCATTATGACTTTTCTTGAGTTGACATGAGTTGGGAATCTTCCTTAAGTTAAATGGTGTTGATATTCGTGTAACCTTACATGGTGAACTCTTGGTTTGTTTTGAGTTGTGGGGGTCTTATTAATTGATCTTGTGGTGGAGTATTTTGGAAACTAATGTAATGTTTGGTTGTGATAAGTTTATGCTTCTCACTGAATGTAGTCTTCTCACTTTTATTATTTTGGTAAAATATTAAATTATATCGTTGTTGAGGTTTCCCTTGGATGCCTGGTTTCATGCTTTTGCCTTTGTTATTGAAGGATTGTTCTGGATGGTTTCGTGTCAGTCAGAATATTTTGGAGACTAAATTTTGGTTCATGAAATCCCTTGTCATTTAATTTGTGTTGCAATGTAATTGGGAACTCGAGTTTTTTTTATAGTTGATCTTCTTGAATTTCCATTATATTTCGTATCGAAGTTGCTTGTGTTGTCCAGATGGAGTTGTTAATCTTATTCTAGTTTATACACTCATTATATTTGATTTGAAAATAGTTCGTTGAGGTTTTGCAATTATTGCTGTCAGTTCTTTGATGGGGAAACCCTAGTGTAACTTTATGAGAATCTTCCAGAGGTTTATTTTAATATTGGTTAATGTTCCTCCTTTTATGTGCCCTTGTTGTGGCAAGTGTTTTGGTTTCATGTTTTTGTAAGGGTTGTACATGAAACGTTGAGATTTTGATTATGTATTTATAGCAAGATGGGTAATGCCTTGCATGCTTCTCTGTTGTGATCTAATGTACTTGTTTTATTGTACAACTCTTGGATTTGGTTTTTATGTTTTGAGTGTCTAGAGTGGGAGTGGCTCTAAGTGGGTGGTCAGAGGACAAAGGGGCGCCAGGATAGCCCTCGTTAGAGTGAAATTAAAAAGTGATAATTTAAATAATTAATTAGGGGGTGGGTAGAATCACATTAAAAATATAATTGATGCCTCATCCACCTTTGAGTGCTACCACAGACTAAAGGGGATTGAGAAGGCCGTGGTTGGCAAGATCGTTGCCTTGTCTTCATGAAAGGTTAACGGTTCGGCATGAGCAACCCTATGGAGCGGTACCTTGAGATAGGAAGCCTGGATAACCATAGATGGAGGCGGCTCCTAGCGCTCGAGTGCCTAGATAATTCGTCAGTAGACGGAGGCGGTGCCTTGCGTTAGTGGTAGCCTGGATAATCCATGTTAAGCCATGCGATGACACTCTCCTCTAACACTCCTTCTTATGTTGTTTTTTTGGAAATCCTCTGGAAGTGGGTCTTTGTCTTGAATTGATGGAACATAGTTGTTTTGAATTGATTTATGGTTTTACCCTATTCGATCTTTGGTGTATTCTTTGGTCTTATATAAATCTTGTGGACGTTTGGGTTTTGACCTTGTACTCTTATGGTACTGTGATATGATGTTATTGTATTGTATCATTGCGTTTCTGAATTATGATATGGTTTTTAATCCAACTTGATTTGAAAGTGTTTTATGATCTTCCTTTGGTTCCTTGTTTACTGGCTATTGTGTTGATTTATGTGATGAGATTTATGACTCCTGGATGTGGTTGATTATGTCATTTTAATTCTTGAGTGTTATGATACCTTGGTATGTTGTTGAGTCTTGTGGTTCCATGTTTGGATGTTCTTGGTTGAGGTCTCTTTCTTGTTAGCTCCTAGCACGGGGGGTGGGTCT
Organism: Sequoia sempervirens; assembly: GCA_007258455.2. Classification (NCBI taxonomy): domain Eukaryota; kingdom Viridiplantae; phylum Streptophyta; class Pinopsida; order Cupressales; family Cupressaceae; genus Sequoia; species Sequoia sempervirens. The sequence goes on from VDFB02328320.1 coordinate 104,661, forward strand.
TCGGACTCACATGGTTGGGTGGAATGCTAAGCACCCCATTGGGTCCCCAGTCGAGGATCGAGAGGTGCGGATTGATGCTATTGCAGCGACTCCAGAGTTGTATCTGTCTTGGAGCCAGTTTTGATACTTGTATTTCTCTAATTATTTGTATCATGGTATCTTGTGTATGGTTTCCATTCATATTTGGAACACTCTTGTATCATTGTACTTCTTAAACGTTGTACTGTAATGAAATGTTAAACTTGGTGTGGATATTGACCATGGTAGTTGTTATTCAATGTGTTATGTAATCATGCATATGTTGTATTTATGTGCAGATGGCTTCTTATCAATGAATTTTTCATGTATGTGTTATATTTGTTATTGTTAATGATTATATCTTTGGATTTTATTCTTTATTGATGTTGTATGGATCTAAGTCGCGTAATGACTCTTCGTGTACCCCAAGGGATGTATGTGTTAATGAATCTATTTTGAAATTCGTGATATGACTTGATGTGTATTACATGTATGTTATGTGTATTTTTTTTAAAAAAAAATTGTGCTGTAATTATTGTGTTAATGTCCTTTGGGGTTTGCACGGCGGGGCGTTACACGAACCGTTTTGTTCCTTATCAGCAATGGCACCCTTAAGCCTATTGCCACTGAGCTGTCTTGGCGTGCAACTAATGATCACCCAATCAAACGACATGTTTATACTCCTAAAAATGATACAGAAGAATGCACATTGTGGCTACTAGCTAAAACTCATGTGAGAGTCAATAAGATTGGATAACATCAGGTGATTGACCATTGGGTGCTTGCTTGGAAGTCACCCTCTTAAGTATTGATATTGGAGTGGCAATCAAATGCTTATATTGATGATAGTAATTGTATACCTTAGTTTCTAGATCAATACCATGGCTATTGTCACATTCTCATGTTTAGAGAAACTTGGGGAGGAACACAATTGCAAGGGAAGAAAATAAAATAAAATTATGTAATAAAGATGGGAGTGGCATGAGGAAAATAGGTATGTTTTTCTAATGGGAGGTGTTTGTGTTGAAGGAGGTGGAAATGGAAGTATGAGAAGGGCATTTTGATGTGGAGTTATTCAGAGAAAACACTCATAGAATGGTAGATTTTCTATTGCCAACTACTATAGTGTTATCCACAACTTTCCCATGCAAAGCCAAGTCTAGGTAACTCTAATTTTTCATCAATATCATTTTATACCTATTAGATTTTTAAACAAAATGAAAGCACAGAGTTGCTAATCTATTTTCGAGTCAAACAAGAAATACCCAAACTAAAACGTGGAAGCATAGGGAATAATGAAACTTTCCTTTCTATTCATTAAACTGGAAATGGAAATACATTAAAGACTGAGCATAAAAATCTTCAAAAACTAAACTCTAAACTACTGATTACAAATTGTTGGGAGCTTTCATGAGCTACTTAACTAGACAAACAAACTTAAGGAGATGCTAGGAGCTCATTGACAGGAGCTACACAGAGCTCTTCAGGAGAAATAACTGTTCAATCACAAAAACAAACAAAATACAACTGTTGTTGTGTATAGACTTCTTTGAATCACACAAAGAACACAAAAATTCCTCTTCAGACTGTTGCTGCTCAAGAATTCTTCTTCAACTTGTTGACTAAACTAACTAACTCCATTCCTTTTGTCTCTTCAACATTCCCTCTTAAATTCAAAATTACCTACCACCATAAATTGTGAATTCAAAAATAGCTACCACAATTACTTCTGGAGCTGTTATGAGCTGTAGGGATGGAGATCCCAAAAACTGTCGTTGGAGAAAAGAGCTCCTAACAATTAGGTGAAGCAACTGGGGTTTGACGTGAGAGTGGGAGGCTTTAGGAGAAATAAATTTTCCAACACTCCCCCTTGGTCTTGAGCCGATGAAACAAGATCAATCTTGATCCAAATTAACAACACTCAATTTGCTTCTTAGGTGCTCAAAACTGTCCCTGCTCAAAGGCTTGGTGAATATGTCTGCTAGTTGTTGCTCAAACCTACAAAATGTCATTTTAATTTCACCATTTTCAACTAACTCTCTGATAAAATAATACCTGATTTCAATGTGCTTAATTTTTCCATGAAACATAGAATTTTTTGTCAAAGCTATTAATGAAACATTGTCACAAAAGATTATTGTTCCATCTTCTTGTTCTTCTTTCAAAATTTCCAAGATTCTTCTCATCCAAATAGCTTGACATGCTGCTACATTTGTTTCTATATACTCAACCTCTACTGTAGATAGGGAAACTATGGGTTTTTTCTTGGAAGCCCATGAGGTAGCTCTCAAACCCAAATGAAACACATAGCCCGATGTGCTCTTCCTATCATCCAAACTTCCAGCCCAATCATTGTCTATGTAACTAACCTGCTCAAACTCATTTGTTGTTGTGTACAAAATTCCATATCCTTTGGTTCCATTCACATACCTCAGGATTATTTTACCCACTTGGCAATGGGTGTCCCTTGGAGTCTACATAAATCTAGAAATAAGACTCACAATGTGCATTATATCAGGCCTAGTTGTAGTCAAATACATCAAACTTCCAACCAAACTTTTAAACATGGTCAGATCCACAGCTACAATCTTCCTTGCTCAACTTTAAACCTATGGTTGTTGGTGTTCGGGTAGGCTTACTTTCAAGCATCCTAAATCTCTTCAAGATTTCATTTGCATATTTTTCTTGAGAGATAAATATACCATCATGCATTTGTTTGACTTCTATGCGTAGAAAATTTCTCAAAAGACCTAAATCTGTCATTTCAAACTCTATTTTCATGGCCTCTTTAAAATCAACAATGAGGAAATCATCATCCCCATTGAAAACTAAATCATTAACATACAAGACAACAATCAAAATCTTACCATTTGTTGCCTTGATATAAAGAGTGGGCTCACCATTGCTTTTACTAAAGCCATTGCTCATCAAATATAAGTCAATCTTGTTGTACCATGCCCATGGAGCTTGCTTCATCCCATAAAGAGCTTTCTTCAGCCTATACACCTTGTGTTCTTGAACCGTAACTTCATATCCAAATGGTTGCTCCACATAAACTTCATCTTTCAACATTCTATTTAGGAAGGCAAACTTCACATCCATTTGAAATACCTTCCACTTGTGTTGGGTTGCAGTTGCTATGACTGCCTGCATAGTTTCCATCCTTGCAATGGGGTAAAATATCTCATTATAATCTCTCCCAAACTACTGTTTGTACCCCTTGACTACTAATCTTTCCTTATGCCTCTCTATTCTTCCTTCGACATTACACTTGGTCTTGTAGACCTATTTCACCCCAATAACTTGCTTGTTGGGAGGAAAATCTATTAACTCCCATGTGTTGTTCCTATCTATTGAAACTATCTCCTCATCCATGACCTCACACTATTTCTCCTCTTTCACATCATCCTCAAAATAAATTGGATCACTATAAGAAAATAATGCAAAATTCACTCTCATCAAATTATTCATCATACCTTTCCTTCTAGTAGATCTCCCTTAGAGTCTTAGTCTTCTTTGGCATTAAGGAGGCGAGAGTGGGGTCTGAACTTTCACTACTATTGCTGCTCTATTGAACAGGTTGGTTCAGGACCTGTCGGGAGCTCTCAGGAGCTCTTTTGGAGCTTTCAGGAGCCAATCATCTAGCTATCTCTAGTTGCTTGCCTTTTTATCTACTCACTTCAAGAGCTTTCAGGAGCTTGATCGGTGCTCTCAAGAGCCAATCTTATGGTTGTTTATGACTATCTACCTACTTTAGGAGCTGTCAGGGGCTGTCGAGAGCTATTAGTAGCTCTTTTGGAGCTTTCAGGAGCTTGTCTAACACTTTCAAGAGTGACTACAGGCTCATCTTGTTGATCTTCTTGTTTTGTTTCTACTTCTTTAGGAGCTTTTAGGGGTGGTTCTGAACTGTCAAAAACTATCACTCCATCCCATGACTCATCCTTTAGGGACTCCATGTCCCTACTAATCACTATCTTCTTGGTGACCAAATTATATAGCCTATAGGCTTTGGACTCTTCACTATAGCCCATGAAAATACACTTCTCACCCTTGTCATCCAATTTCTACCTCTTTTCTTTAGGCATGTGAGCATATGCTACACACTCGAACACTCTCAAGTGTTCAACCATCCAATTGTGTTTTTTCCATGCCTCTTGAGCGATTTTGTCATGGGTCGCCTTTGTTGGACTTTTATTTATCAAATAAATAGTTGTTGCTACAACCTCTCCCCAATATTCAATTGGGAGTCCCTATGCTTTCATCATGCTCCTTTCCATCTCCACAATGGTCCTATTCTTTCTCTCAACCACTCTATTTTGTTGCAGAGTATAACAGGCTATTAGCTCCTTCTTGTTGTCATTTTGCTTACAAAAATTTACAAATTGATTGGACGCATACTCTCCTCCTCTATTTGACCTTAGGACCTTAATAAAATGTCCACTCTCATTTTCAGCCTAGGCCTTAAACAATAAAAACTTATCAAAAGCTTCAGATTTATGTTGCAAAAAATAGGCCCATGTCTTACGATTGTAATCATCAATGAAGGTCATAAAAAATCTGCTCTTACCAGTAGAAATGATTTGCATAGGGCCTACATCCATGTGCACCAGCTCCAATGGTGCTCTTGCCCTTGTAGATTTTCCCGATTGAAAAGGCTACCTGTGTTGCTTGCCCAAAATGCAAGCCTCACACTTAATATTAGGCTCTACTATTCTTGGAAAACCATCAATCATTTTATTCTTGGACAAAAGACTTAAACTAGCATAGCCTAAATGTCCATACCTAAGATGCCATAGCTTGGAGGGGTCTTGAATGGTGCTCTTGAGGGCTACTTGGTGCACCGTTGTACATTTTCCATTTATGAGAGGTGTAACAATAGACTGAGATGAGAAACATGTCTCAATATTCAAAGGAAACATCCAGTTCTTTGTCATTTGAATTGGTGCAAATACTTTCATCCTTTCATTCTTGTCATAAATAATGCATTGATCATTCTCCATCAACACTTTATATCCATTTTGGATTAGTTTTCCAACACTCATGAGGTTATGCTTTAACCTAGGAGCAAGAAATACATTCTCTATCTCCTTCTTTTTGCACTGCTTGGTACGGATCACAATAGATCCTCTTCCCACAATTGGAACTAATCCATTGTTCCCCATTCTTATTTTTTTATTTCACATTTTTATCAATAAAAGAAAACAAACTTTCATTACCACTCATGTGGTTGCTGCAACCATTTTCCAAATACCAGACTTTAGGGCCGCCTTCTTCACCAATGTTGCACATGATGAAGGCTATGGACTAATTTCCTTCAGCCACATTCACATCAGCCACATTTGTATTTTGTTTTGACTATTTTTTTTATTTTTTCCAGCCCTTACTTGCATAATGACCAAATTTATGACAGTAGTAGCATTCAACATTGCTCTTGTCATTCTTTTGATACCAATTGTTGTTCTTCTTACCTTATTAGGAGCTGGTCTAAGAGTTGCTCACTCCCTCTTGGCACTAATACATTTTGACTCAAAATCTGACAAAAGTTCATTGGAATTTTGATGAACTTTCGTCGGAATTATTTCGTCGATTTTCCAATGAAATTTGAAAAGTCAAAATTCTGACCCAGTTGGGTCAGAATTTTGACGTTTCAAAGTTCATTAGAAAATCAACGAAATAATTCTGATGAAATTTTGTCGAAATTCCAATGAACTTTTGTCAAATTTTGAGTCAAAATTTATCAATGTGGTTGTTTGCTCGTCTCGAGATTTCTCCTCCGATATTTCCTTGTCTGGGGTTGCCACGACCTCTACCTCTTGAGTTCCTTCAACCATTGTTTCTTCTCCCCCTTTCTCTTGCATTTGATTGAGCTTTAAAATCTTGCTCTTGGAAAGAAGTAGCAGAATTTTTAGGTGCTACTCATGGGTTTGCATAGAGCCCATCAACTCATCAATGGACAACATTGTGAGATCCTTTGCCTCTTCAATGACAATCACCACTACATCAAACTTTGTGGGTAAGCTCCTGAGGATTTTCTCCACAATCCTTTGATCATCAATGACTTCAACATTCACTCTCAACTGGTTTATTAAACCTAAGAGTCTTGTGTGAAACTCTGAGATGGAATCGTTGTCCTTCATCTCAATAGTCTCAAAATTTCTTCGAAGCCTTTAGAGCTTCACCAATCTGACCTTGTCAGTCCCTTTATTGTCGATCTGAAGGATTTCCCAAGCTTCTTTTGCATAGTTAGCTGCTACTATTCTAGGAAAAATGGCCTCTGTCAAGGTTGTTTCTATTAAACTCAATGCATTAGCATATTTCCTCCTTGCCTCCTTCAACTGGGTCTTCTAGTTGTTTGAGAGAGTTGCATATGTTGCAGGATCAGTTACATTATTAAAACCACTAATCACAAACTCCTACAAATCATTTGCAAGCATTATGGTCTTCATCTTCTTTTCCTAAACATCATAGGTTTGTCCATTAAAGGATGGTGGCTATTGCCAACTCTTCCCTTCATTTCCAACCATGTCTCCCACAAGAAAAACTTAATACCCAGGAAAAATAAATGTCCTAACTCACAAGGAAATGGGGCCTATGGCTCTTATACCATGTTATATTTTTAAACAAAATGAAAGCACAAAGTTGTTGCTCTATTTTCTAGTTAAACTGGAAATACCCAAACTAAAATGCGGAAGCATAGGGAGACATGCAACTTTCCTTTCTATTCATTAAATTGGAAATGGAAATACATAAAAGACTGAGCATAAAAACTTCAGAAACTAAACTCTAAACTATTGATTACAAATTGTTGGGAGCTTTCATGAGTTGCTCAACTAGACAGACAAACTTCAGGAGCTGCTAGGAGCTCACTACTAGGAGCTATGTAGAGCTCTTCAGGAGCAATCATTTTTTAATCACAAAAACAAACAAAATATAGTTGTTGATGTGTACAAACCTCTCTGAATCACATAGAAAACAAAAACACTCCTATTGAGACTGTTGCCGCTCAGGAACTCTTCTTCAATTTCCTGACTGAACTAACTGCCTTCATTCCTTTTATCTCTTCAAAATTCCCTCTCAAATTCAAAAGTACCTACCACCATAAATTTGGAATTCAAAAATAGCTACCACAATTACTTCTAGAGTTGTTAGGAGTTGTAGGGATGGAGATCCCAAAAACTGTCGTTGGAGAAAATATCTCTTGATGGGTAGGTGAGGCAACTAGGGTCTAATATGATAGCAAGAGGATTTAGGAGCAATAAATTTTCTAACAAGACCAACAAACTTACTTCTTTATGATCTAAAGTGTAAGTTGTATGCAATATTTGAAGTCATAAAATTGGTTTGTAGAAAAACAATTTTCACAATAGTGCTTTATTTCAAGATGGATTTAAGATTTGTTTTGTGTCATAACTATGATTAGAGTGTCTCTCATCTCTTCTTCTAATGTTCCTATGCTATGGATATTTGACATTTTTGGTGGAGGGTGTGGAATACGTCATGTTGGCATGTTTTGTCTCTGGCCGAGTTTGTGGATCGGTGGGGCAGGGCCCCTATTTCTACTTCCTTTCTTAAAGCTACTTGGGCTCTTGGCCCTTCCTTTATTATCTGGAACCTTTGGTTGGAGAGGAATCATTGATTTTTACAGGATGTGATGTTGGTGGCCCCTCACTTGAGGTGAAAAATCCTACATTTTGTGGGAGAGACTATTGCGGCTAAGTGATTTGACTACATTAGTGGATGCTTGTAATGTTGGTTGTTGTAATCATCTTCATCTTCCTCCTTTGCAATGATAACTCATGCGTAATAGATGTATGCATTCTACCCCAAAGGTGAATAGGAATGGTAGATGGTCTCCTCCACCTCAGGGAATCTTAAAAATCAACATGGATGGCTCTTCTCGAGGAAACCCGGGTCATGCGGGAATTGGTGGTGTGGGTCGCGATAGCTCTAGAGATGTTCAATTTATCTTCTTTGTTTATAAGGGTCTCCATACTAATAATTTAATGGAGGCTCAGACCATTTTATCAGTTGTGGAGTGTGAAAGTCAATTGGGGTGGCAAAGGATCATTTGTGAGTCTGATTCTTAGGATGTAGTGAACTTGTTGAATAGGAAACATTTGGAGGATGTTAGCCGGCATTTGGATTTGATTCTTGAATAGATTCTTAACCTCTGTGCATCTTTGGAGTTTGTTACTTTCACTTATATTCCTAGAGAATGGAATGTTTTTGCTGATTGTTTGGCTAAATGGGCTTATGATCATATTCATGATTGGAATTTGGTGGACTGGGGTTAGTTACCCTCGGATTTAGCCCAACAGTTGGATTACTTGGTGGAGCTTGATAGGACTATGTAATGCCCTTGCTTTGTACTTCTTGTTTTAATAAAAAATTTACCCCTCCTTTATGTCAAGATGGATTTAAGATTGGGCAAGGTGTAGAAATACAGTCCAAATTTGTCACATTATTTAAAGTTCTATCCATATCAAAATTTTCCTTTGTTCGTTGCCTCCATTTTGACTAATAATGCAGTGGTCTAATAGATAGATGACTGATTATTTTTGTTGACTTGAAACTTATGGTGTTGGTTTCTACCATGCATTAGAAATTGTTAAGAAAAAACTAAGTGTCTGAGACCTGATCCTGTTCAACCCCTTTCCTTTTCTCAAATTTATAGCGATCTCTTAGATTTTATCTAGTAACCTACAAGTAGAATAGGAAACTAGAAAAATTAGCATATATGCACTTCAAATACCATTAAATCGTAGAACTGCACATGATTCATAATAATTGTATTGCAACTAATATTCCCCATTAAGATTCGTGCCCCTTGCTCAAAGTCAATTAAAAAAAAGGGAAAACGTGTGTACATAAAATGGAAGAGACCTAGCATAGGCATTGATGGAAGTTATAGGTCATGACCTTCCTGCATATTCTTCATCATTACAACTGTATTAATGGAAAAAGTAGTAGCATTAACACCAGCAGAGTAGTAGAATAAAAGACGGCGTGTGCAACGATGGAGTAAAAACAACTTATCTGGTTTGAAATTTTGTAAAGAGAAAATGGATAAATGTAGAGCATATGGGAAGTGGTGAGAGTGATAACGTTTCGAGATGTTCTAGGGAGTGGAAGTAATAGCTCTGTAATCAGTGGAATTGTTTCTAATATCATGAAACCACAACCTTGGAAGGCCCATTCTTCCGTCTATGATAATGAAAATTCTTTTAGACTAATTTAAACATTCTAAAATTTAATTAATTGCATGCATAGTGTTTTTGTGTCGACCTCCTTGCCAAGATTAATTTTCTTTCTCTAAATAAAAATTATGATGTTTCATACATGTATTCATTTGCCGATTGCATTTGCTTGAAAGTTTCTAAAGCCTCTTCAATAAATCCATTATGTGCATATCCTGCAATCGTTGCGGTCTACGAGAGCACATTTCTTCGAGGCATTATGTAAAATAGTTCAATGCCTCATCTATGCTTCTAAATTTTGTTTCTTGTTTATTCTAGTTATATACACATCCAAGGGGGGACATGGTGCCAATTTTGAATTAGGCTTTAACATGTATGCAATTAAAGTGTAAGTAAATTATTTCTTATACATAATTTAAAGTTAAGATTACATTATATGTGTGAATTAAAATTTGTGTGGTGTATCTGTTGTGTTTGAGTGCATAAGGATTGAATGGTTCTATATTATTGATTTATATGCGATTAAGTTGTTTTCTATGTATACCTGAGGATAGTTCATATTAAGGTTGTATTATATTCCTAATCTATATGTATGCAAAAGACTTTTATGTTCGTATTGCCTAAAGTTTAAATGAACTTGTATAGTGTTCTTAGAATTCTTGCATGTATTAGTATTGGTAGCCTAAATTTCATTGTAATATACATGTGATTGCTTCATATGGAATGTAAATTGGTCTAGAGTTGTGCATAATAGTCCTAATGGTGGAATGTTAATCTAGTACGATGTGCTTGGTATGCTAATGTGAATTAGGCTTTGCACATATGCATTTAACGTGTATACACATCCTTATTTAAATATAAATTTTATATTATGATCAAATGACATGTGTGAATTGAACTTGTATGGTTTAACATACATGATTGTGCACATTACAATTATCTTATATTTATGTCCTTTAGTAATTTTCATGTGATTGATTTGAATAAAATGTAAGTGGTTATTGTTGAATCATTCATATTATTGTTGAATAGAATGCAACTAATTTGTATGGCGTGACTAATGTGGCTAGTGTGCTAATGTAAACTAAGAGTTAGAATATATGTGATTAGACTTGTATACACAAACTTGTTTATATGGAACTTATGTGAGGGTTACTTGTATTAATGGTTTTATGTTCAACCGAAGTGTGTTGTGAAACCTTTATAACCTGTCACACTTCTCAATTATATTAAATATAAATACATGTATTATCATAAACTATTTGGCATTTAGGAGATGTTGTAAGTGAAGTTCTATCTTGTGAACGTGTAATGGATTTGTTCCCTAGCATATTGCTATGCCTTGGAACATTTTTTATGCAAGCATGAGTATTTATTCTATACCCCATATTTTTCTAATATTAATATTAAATATTCTTAGCTAGTTTTTCAAACCCCATCTTCACCTAAGTGGGTGACAGTTGACTATGAATCCGTTTGGGGAAATGGACCCTAGAAAGGGTTGCATACTCACTCTTGTAATCTTATAACTTATAGAATAGGAGCATATGATGAATTTGAATAGAGAATTGAGTTTAGTGTAGATCATTATTATTGAGTTATGATTGTATCGAAGTAAAGTTAAATATATTGAACCCAAGGGGGGGAACACCCCTATTTTGTATAACCAAGTATGAAAATAAAGTCAAACTATGAAGCCTCTACACTACGCATACATAGGAAAGGCCATCAAGTGATGAGCCCATGAGGCATAGGTCTAGCCCTTAGGTCTTGTTCGCCTGTAGTTTATTTTGGATGTACCATTCTCTCCTAATGATATACGTACTTTATCCTTCCTTATAAATCTAGTTGTAAACTAAGTTATGTGAGTTATGATCTAGTTAGATTAATGATATGGATGATCTCTAAAACCATATATCTAATCCATTGATCTTAAGGTTGTGCACCTAATCATGCATATACTTGCAGGTACAGGTATTGGGAGTGAGGAAAATTATGACATGATGGAATGTAAGAGATACTGGAGTAGGTAAGAGGTGCAATATGTCAATCTAAAGAAGTAGAAATTATTGTTTAAAAAAAGACTCACTACTAATCTTACTCCTAACTAAATGATATCATTGACTGTTGTCTTAAGTAGTGTATTATGTTGTTTAAAAAAAGATTGTTGCAAATTAGTTAAGTTAATGTAGATTACTTAGTTTGTATTGAGTTCTTTAAGTGTAAAAAAATGTGAAATTAGGATTCAAGAATCGATAGAGAGACCTGATTCCCATGAAATTGCATATTAAATCATGGTTCCTCCAATACTCAACATTTTATGCAATAGATTATGGTTGGATGACCAAAACCTGATGAGACTCACTATTAGCCAAACAACCATTCACCTTCAAAATCCGAGAAAAACCACCCCACAAAGATCCTAAACACCATTTGAAGCACTGAATACAACATTAACACCCTTAGAATGATTGGATGAGGCAAACGTTGTGCCCATTATCACATTCAAAAATGACATAACACCTGGGTTGTTAGGTGCATCAACCGGCTCCATGCACAGCCCTGAACGTGAGCCTGTCATCATGCAAGAAAAACCCAAAAAGAAACAAAGACTGAGAGAAAAAATATATATTAAAAAACCCAAACCCTCGAATAGCAAAAAATTCCCTCTCCCGCAACAAACAAACCCGTAAAAGTCTTATGCAACCTCATAATGCTCATGCAAGGTGAAGATTCCTGCATGCAGGCCGCGGCTTGCTATAGATTGTGAGACCCCCTGCACAACACCAAAAATCCTCCGCACACCAAACCCCCTCTTGAGCCTGGAAAAACCTTTTGTACGACATTTATTTAATAAAAGTTGTCAATATTTTTCAATGGGTGTAAGAATTGAGAAATATTTTGTATGATCGAATGGGTGTGCCTTGTAATTTAAATCATCAATACCATTTTTTAAAAACTTTATAGATATGATTCATTTAATAATATACCTTTGAATGTTTGGATTTTATTTAAGAGTGGTCATAAAAAAAGTGAACATGATGTTGTAAGAGCTTGCATCAAACATGCTCTAAGAAAATATCAAATTAATTATGAGGGTGATCGTATAAATGATGCACATGAAACTATTTAATGGTGTATGGATCACTTTATATTTGAGTTCAATAGTGCAACTTTAGGGAGGAACCCACATCCATTTTTGAGACATGTTAGATTTATTATTTTAAAAAGTTTCACTTGTCAATATTTATATTTATTTGATATTATTATGATTACAATTATATTTTTGATAAAATTATAGTTGGAATCCATTTTTGATGTATATATAAAATTTACAAGTGTGGATAAAAAAATGTGAATAGATGTAAGAAGGTAGAGAATATAAATTTTTTACATTGTGTCATGAATACAAATGGTCAAACATGAACATTGTATACTAGGGATTACTCATACTTTGGTTGTGATTGCATGTTGGGAAATTATGAGAATTGCAAGAGATATATTTCTTGTACTGATTTCACTACCTCATGAGATGGTCAATCGGGGAGCCCGAGAAGGCTCCCCATTCTAGGAATGTTGTCCCTTTGTCTAGCAATGTGTCTGCTCTAGCAACTTCCAATGTTCTTGTTCCCCATGCTAGTTCCCCTCCTCCTACCTCTATATTTTCTCTTGGGGGAAGGACTGGGGGTACTTCTGAAAAGTCACCTTTGTCCCCAACTCTTGGGCTAGACTCTTTCTTCTCTGAAGAAGAAATGGTCTCTTTTGTGGAAAAACTGGTGGGTGTCAGCTCACTAGCTATGGGAAAAAGGTTTTTGGAGTTTACTTCTTGCTCTGTCACTGGTTGGGAAGTTGATGTCTGTGAAGATTTGATGATGAAGACAATGGACAGCCTCAAGTTGGCATTAGTTGGCAAGTTTTTGGCCTATCGATCGAATATTGAGGAAGTACATCTCTAAGATGCTTCGGTTTGGAACCTAAAAGGCAGTGTCTCTATCAAGGCTATGCCAAAGGTATTTTCCTTTTCTCCTTTTGTGGTTTATGAAGACATGTTAAAAGTGCTTACGGGTGGACCTTGGGCCTATGATGTTGACTTTAGAACTTCCTCTCTCTATGCAAATGGAAATTGGGGTTTGAACCTTTTGTAGACTTGGGGACTACAACTCCTACTTGGGTTCACCTCCCCGGGTTACCCTTGAGTTTTGGGAGACAAGTATCCTGAAAGGGATTTCTAACTCTTTTGGTAGCCTTTTAGCGATTGGCAAGATAATGCAAGAAATGTAAAGACTAGTTTATGTATGTATTTGTGTTAATGCTCCTATTAATATGGTTCTACCAACCTCTATTCTTCTAAAGTCAAAATTTGGAAATTGGTCCCAACCTCTTGAATATGAAAATGCTCATCAATTCTACTATCTTTGCAAGAAACTTGGTCTTTTGATTGATTCTTATAGTAAAAGGTCTTCTAAGGCACCCAACGATGTCTTGCAATCTCTTAATGAGTAGGAGCCTAAGATCTCTAGGGATGTCTCTATTGTCTACCTTCTTAAGGTAGCCCCTATCTAAGTGGAAATTGTCCCCCAAGAGAAGGATGCTCCTTCTAGTGGTCTAGTTTCTGCCCCCATCGAGCATCTTGTTGTTTCCCAAGTTATGGAGAGTAAGGATTTCAAGGATGTAGCCACAAATGAAAGAATCCCAACCCCAAAATTTATGAAGGAAAGAAACCAAAAGGAAGAGAAGGAAAGGCTAAAAGTAAATGGAGGGATGGGAAAATCCTATAAAGAGGCTAACATCCTATTCCAAAAGGAAGATGTTCTTGTTGCTAATGAAGGGGAAGGGATGGAACAAGGAGAAATTATGTCTTCATCCCTTGCTATGTCCTTAGGGGATATTTCATTTCTATCTTAGAAGGAGGGTGAAAACCTTTAGAAGAATCCTTGGCCATTCTAGGTTTTCCCCTCACCCTAGTGATAGAGAAGATGAGGAAGAATGACTACAAGCTCCAAATAAGTCTAAAAAGAAAAGAAACTAAACGTAGGTGGGGGAAACAAGGTTGGAAGACCTTCCCAAAAGGAATCTAGGAACAAAGATGTTGTAAGGGATGTGGCTACTAGCAAACAAACAACCTTGGACTCGATCACAAGATCAAAGTCCAAAAAGAAGTAGTCCTGGCTATTTTTACAATGGCCTTTTGGTGTTTCTGTACTTATTTTGTTTCCTTAATGAAGTTTCTCTCATGGAATATTAGGGGCCTTAATAGCCCTTATAAACAGTTTTTGGTCAAAACCTGTATTCTGGATAATAAAGTGGATGTTTTTCTTCTTCAAGAAACCAAAATGAAGAAAGAGACCTTTGAAAAGGTGATTTTCAAAATTTGGCCTAGTGTGAATTAATTTGTTAGTGAGGCTGAAGGGCCCTCAGGGGGTATAGAACTACTCTTTGGAATCCTTCAAAATTCAAAGGAACTTTGGGCTTTGCTAGGAGGAACATTCTAATGGTATCTCTAGAAAACCTTTCTTCTCGAGAGAAATGAAACTTAATCAATATCTATGCATCCAAATTAAGCAGGGATAGGTTGCAACTTTGGGATTATTTGAATGATGTTATTAAAAGTGGAAATGATGAATATTGGATGCTTGGAGGTGCCTTCAACTCCCCTCTTCTACCCTTTGAAAAGTCAAGGGGGGTGAGGAGAGAGGGCTGGATGATTATACTGATAGTATGATGGAGTTGGCTAGATTCTTAAATTTTGTTGGGCTTTTTGATATTCTACTATAGGGCACCAAATTCACATGGTCTAATAGAAGGCTTGGTTTAATGAATTTATTCAAGTAAATCTGGATAGGTTTCTCATCTCTTCAAATTGGAATATCTCCCAATATCTCTCTCTTTTTGCTCTCCCAAGATCTAGATCAAACCATAATGCTATTGTGCTTAAAAGATTTATGTTGATCACAATAAGGTCCTTTCCCTTTTATATTTAAAATAATGTGGACCCTTCATCCTAATTTTGTTGCTTTAATAAAAAATTGGTGGATTGAACCTATGGGAGACACCTCCATGTTTTGTTTGGTGGAGAAGCTAAAAAAAATCAAATAGAGAGTGAAAGGATGGAATAAAGTTACCTTTGGTAATATCTTTGAAACTAAAAAATCCATGGGAAATAACTTAAAGGAAGTGCAAGATAAAATGGATGTTGGCATTGTGGATGATGAGATTTGCATTCAGGAATCAGATCTAAGATCTCAATGGTTTAAGGTCAACAAATAGGAAGAGATTTTCTAGAAGCAAAAGTCTCATGTCTAGTGGCTTACTGAAGGAGACTGTAACACCAAATTTTTCCACCAATCTACCATGAAACATAGAAGCAAGAATATAATAAGAATTCTCAAGAAAGAAGATGGCTCCATGGTTTTGACTGAAAAAAATTTGTTGAGGAAGCTATTAACTTCTTTTCCTCTAAGTTCCAGAATGCCCAAGGGGATGCTAATCAAGTATATGATGATTTCCTTGAAGTGATTCCTAAATTTATATCTGAGCAAGACCTTAAGATTATGTCTAATTATGTTTCTATGGAGGAAGTTAAATATTATTTTCTCCTTTGGGGCTTACAAAGCCCCAGGACCCAATGGGTTCCCTCCTGTTTTTCTTTAGACTTACTGAGATATTGTTAAGACTGACTTATTCAATGTTGCTAGATATTTTTTTAGATTGGGGAGGCTCCTAAGTCAATTGAATGCTACCTTTATTACCCTTGTCCCTAAGGAAGAAGAAGCCTCTTCTAGTAATTATTTTAGACCCATTAGCCTCTACAACATTGTCTATAAAATCTTCTCTAAGCTTCTTGTGTACAGACTTAAAAATGTGTTATGCAAAAGGATAGCCCCAAATCAAAAAGGTTTTGTCCAAGGTAGAAACATTTTAGATGCTATTATCACTACCCATGAAATCCTTCACTCAATAGATATTAGTAAAAACCATAGGATGGCCTTGAAAATTGATATCTCTAAGGCTTATGATAGAGTTTCTTATCCATTTCTCTTTTATGTTCTAAGGAAATTTGGGTTTGAGGGTAGATTCCTTAAGTTCTCATTGCTTGTGTGACCTCCCCTATGTGCTCGGTTCTTATTAATGGTGTCCCCCAAGGTTTCTTCTAATGTGGTCATGGCCTAAGACAAGGAGGCCCCCTATCCCCCTATCTATTTATATTTTTTGTTGAGGTCCTTGGAAGGAATATCCAAAAGCTAATTGACTCTAAGGCCCATAAAGGTGCTAAAGCTACTTCGGCACTCCTTCCTAACTCTCACCAATAGTTTGTTTATGATACTATCTTATTTGGTGAAGCCTCGGTTGGGGAAGCTAGCCAATGGAAATTTGTTTTAAATGACTATGCTTTTGTCTCTGGTGAGCATATTAACTATGATAAAAGCAAGATATATTTCTTCAATGTTGACCATGTAGTGAAGGAAAGAGTGGTGAGGATCTTGGGTTGTTAGGAAGATTTTCTACCTATGGCCTACCTTGGGCTACCATTGATCTCTAGAAAGTTGGATAATAACTATTGGAATCATCTGATCGAAAGAGTTCAAAGAAAGCTAGTAGGTTGGAAAGGTAAACTTCTAAGCTTAGCTGGGAAGATACAATTGCTAAAAGCTTCTTTATAGAATATCCCAGTCCACTATTTGTCTCTCTTTAAAATCATGACCTTCATTGGGGATAAAATAGAATAGATTTAGAGAAGATTCATGTGGTCTAGAACAAAAGAGAAAGACAGATTGCCACTAGTTATTTGGGAGAAAGTGTGTACTCTTAAAAATGTTGGAGTCCTAGGGATAAGAAGAATCAAACTCTTTAACCAATCCCTTATTGCTAAGATGGGATGGAATTTATTGGAAGGGTCTAAGGATTAGGTGAAGATTTTCCAAGCTAAATATCTAAACAGAGACCTAGGTTGTTTCTACTCTGCAATTGATCTACCTAATGGGTCAATTTTCTAGAACCATCTTATCAAAATAAAAAATGTGTTGAAAATGGATGTGAGAAAGAGGATTGGTAATGGAAAAGACACTGACTTCTGGAAAGACCCTTGGATTGAGCATTCCCCTCTCTCTTCCTTAGAAGGCTTCAACCCCCTTAAACAAAGCTTGACAAGAATATGTGGTAAAAAGGTGGCGAACTATATCAATTGGGAGTTCAAAGAACCAAAATGGAAGGAATTTAATAGGATGTTCAAGAGTACCAAATTGAGAGGTCAAAGACAGATTAATTGGGAGTCGATTCTACAAAGGTTACACAACCTCATTAGGGAGGAAACTTGGTTCTCCAATGAAAGGAAAGATGAATGGTTGTGGAAGGGGAACACTTATGGATGCTTCTCAGTTAAACATGCTTATAAGGATCTGGAGAAACCTCTAATAAACTGTAGAGACCTTCATTGGGACAAAGTGTGGATAAAAAACCTTACTTCAAAAGTCAATTGTTTCTGGTGGGTTGTTTCACATGGAAAAATTCTAACTATAGATAACCTTGTGAGGAGAAAATTTTAGCTTTTTTCAATAGATGTATGCTCTATAAGCAAGATGAAGAGTCTATTATGCATCTTTTCTTCCATTGTCAATACTCTGGAGAAGTGTGGTCTTTTTTCCTCCCATTTTTGTTCACTGATTGGGTGTTTCCCCCAACAATGAAGACATTTGTGGAAATCTGGTCCAACTGTCATTTCTCCCATATGGTCATAGTGGATATCTAGAATCAAACCACCCCTTTCATAACTTGGGGAATTTGGAAGGAAAGGAATAATAGGATTTTCAGGGAGGCTAAGAGAAGCAGATATGAGTTCTGCTTGATCATTAAGGCCCAGATACAGGAAAATATGGAAGTTGGAGGATACAACTCAAAATTTCGGCCGACCTATAAAGAATTGAAAATTAATTAGGTCTGGGGTCTTAAGATGGGCCTTACTAATCTTAATTGGGCCACAATTTTGACTAGGAAGGCTACTGTTTGGGTCCCTCCTGAAAGGTATTGGATTAAATGAAATTTTGATGGGTGCTCAAAAGGTAATCATGGCTTGGCTAGGGCAAGAGGTCTGTTGAGAAACCACCTAGGTAACTGCATTGTGGGCTACGACATAAAACTGGTATTTTGCACCAATAATAAAGCAAAGGCAATGCCTATTTGGGGAGGTAATTTTGGAAGGAGACTCCAAATTAATTGTGGACATATTGAATGGTGGTGTCATGACCCCTTGGGAATCAAAAGACACCATTGACAATTGCAAGTCCCTAATGAGTTTATTTACTCATTGTCGCATAGAACATGTGTTTAGAGAAGGAAACCTCTCAACTGACTGTGCGACCAGTGAAGCACTTAAGTGTAATAGGTGGAACTATTGGGATTACAACCAATTGCCTTTGTCATTGAAAGACAAAGTGATTTTAGAAAAACATGAAAATGTGTATAAATTATAAAGTTGAAAAAAGGGATTGGCATAGGAGGATTATGCAATCTTGTGTCATAAAGGGCTCTCAGAATAATGATGATAATACTGGTATGGCTATGAGCTTGAAGATATCGCAGGTGAGAAAGGTAATTATTATTTCATTCTCGAGAATATAATGGATCACATGGATTTTATCAATGCAAATGCTAGTGTCAAATCCAAGTGTATTGATGTACATTATGTCAAATCTAACCTCCAATTTGAACATCGACTTGCTATGAATAATCAAGATTCATTTATTATTTGTAACGATAATAATGATTTTTTTCCCGAGGAAATGGGATAACGACCATCTCATTAACAAAGTTCTCAAACTCCATTTCAAAAAGAGATTATTTTCAAACCCAAGCAAAAGAGTGTTTTGCAAGATTAGAAGGTTTCCAAGGTTTTGTCGTGTTATGAGGAAAGGCTTCTAGAAAATTAATCATAAAAGCTTGCAGTGCTCTAAAATGGGCGGGCCTCGAAAGCGAATTGAAACATCAAATTGCTAGGCTCTAAGGAAAAATGTTGATCTTTGGAGGCTATTTAGCAGAGCGGGAATGGTGCCTTTTTTGAAGCCATGAAAGGGTACAATGAGTGCCTCATGATGAAATTCACCAACTCGTGGAGAAAGGGGAATGTGGCTATAGGAGCTTTTAGATTTGAGGTGACAACTGAATTCATAGCAGAGGCAACAAGACTAAAAAAATAGGGAATTAAGGTGGTGAAGAAGAGTAGAGATGATTACCAATCCTTTGTTGATAATTTCCTCCATGATGGTGAAAATCTCACTAGGTTTCAAAATGGGTATGCATGGCTCGTACTCCCATCACCCTATGCTCTAGTTAGTATGTTTGTGATGCATTATTTTAATCTTAAAGGTAGATATGTGACTATGCATGCATATTACTTTCCTCTGTTGAATCATATTCACCATAATGAGCATATAAATTTTTGATTTTATTTTCTCTCCTATCTACAACAAAGCATAGAAAAGGGTGTGAACCCTCCCCTACACCAAGGCCCAATGCTTTCTCTTTATAAACATGTTCTTGCTAGGAACCTACATGGTAATCTCTTGGCAGCTAGATAGGATTTTGAGAATCAAAATGTTGGGGAAAATGTTGAACCTTTAGCGGAGGCTAACCCCATTCAAGAGCCTAACCTTAGTCCCCCTCCCCTAATTGTTGAAAGAAATGTGAATAACTTTGCTAATACCTCTTCCTCTACTACTAAAAATTCCAACCCTTCTACCCCTTTGGGTAAGAAGACTCCTGTTAAACATTCCCTTGAGCTTGAGTTGGTAAAAGCTACAGTCCCTAAGAAATGAAAACATTCTCTACTTCTTCTAGAACCTCCAAAGTCCAAGAAACTGAAAAGGAGTTGAAAAACTACAAGGAGGTCATCACTATAAGTGAAGAAAAAGAGGGATTTCAAATGGAGGATCTGGAGGATAGGAAGTTGAGTCCAGGCAGCAGAGGTCGAAGTTCTACTAAACTTGCTTCCTAGGAAAAAAAGGGGAAACAAAATCCATATTTCAAGAGGAGGAAGAATTGGAGGTGGAAGAGTTTGAGGCTTAGGTTGATGATGACACTGAGGATATGGACTTTGAAGAGACAAACTATAATATGGGGGAGGAGGATACGAAGGAGGAGAAAGAAGAAAATGTGGAGGAAGAAGTTGAAATTGAAGAAGAGCTAAGGAATGAAACTCTAAAAGCTCTTGAAACTATGAATATTGCTAAAGACACTAATGTTGTTGATCATTCTAATACTGAATTTTTGAAAAGCAGGTTGACTTACATGCAAGTCCAAATGGATGACATGGATAAATCCATTATTACTCTAATGAGGGTGACAAATGGCCTCATGTGCAAGGCTATGGTTGGAGCTATCTCAGGCACAACCAAGATCAGACGAAAGCTTAAGAAGATGGGAAAGACTAATGAAATGAAGGACCGGGCCGAGGATGAGGGACCTGACTAGAGGGAGTATGTCTCCCATATTGGAGAATATTGGGACCTAATTGCTAAAGCCAAGTAATGGCTTTATTTCTCTTTTTTGGTTATGGTTGTCGTGCATTTTTTGGTGTTTTTTTTTAACTTTTTGGATTGCTATTTTAATATAGCTTTGTTATGGTTGAGAACTTGCTAGAATCTGGTGGACCTTATAAATGGTCTTTGTAGTATTAATTGCTTTAGTAGTAGTATTCAATTTTTTATTAAGTATGTTGGTTCTATGGTTATTGTTTTGTTAATGGGCTTGAGTGCTACCCTAGACTTGTTGTTTCTTGCTATTGTCTAGTGTTCTCCCCAACTTGTTTCCTTTTTTTAATTTTTGGCTTTGTAACCATGGGATCAGGGCCCTTCCCTTGCTTAACTAATCAAAAACAACGTAAATATGTTAGTGAATAAAATTTGATGCCACTAGTTGTTAGTGACACATATGACAAAGATGAAGATGAAATATTTGAAGACATACCTTTGATTTCAACTAAGTATGAATACATTTCAAGATTAATAAAAAAATCTACATATATATCACTAGTATTTTTTTTTAATTTTAATATGCTAATAACATTTAATTTTAATTTGATTCTTCAAAATTAAAATTCATAGTAGGTTTTATTTATTTATTTTTATATTTCAATATGGAAAGACATATTTTGTAGTCATAACAAAGGTTTGAAACATAGAAATGTAAGTTATTATTTATTATGTTGCATAGAAGAAAGGAATAAAATAAAATAAAAAATGTGATGGAACATTGTTTCCCATATGTTTAGTTGTAGTGCAATGAACATATTTGAAATAGTATCAGAAATATTCACTGCCAACAATTCACCACTAGCAATTCACCGCTAACAATTCATTGTCATGGCATATTCATTGTGTATACAATTCACTACCAGCAATTCATCGCCATGGTATATTTATTGTGTACACCTTTTTATGTGTTAAGTATAATCTCTATACTTTTTATTTTTTAGGTGCTCTTGGGCACTTAAATATTGAAAAATGTATATGTGATGAATATACCATGACGATGAATTTTTGGTGATGAATTGTATATGCGATTAATATGTCACGATGATGAATATTTGGAAGTGAATTTTTGGTGATAAATTATTGGCAATGAATTTTCCTCTAGAGACCCATTTGAAACAAGTCAAAATCATTAAAAATTGGATTCATTTTATTTATTGGGTCAACTTGGCAGTATGGTTTATCAATATAGCCACCTAGTAATTTTAACTAGCATGTATCTTCATCCTATTCCACATGCACATGTACATAATAAGTGAAGATTACATAGAGATGACCATGAGGAAATATTATCTATTATTGAGGAGCGAGCTAAACCATTTGATGTGGTATGAAAATATGGGTAATAAATTTTTCATTAGACATGCATGATATCTAAACTAGATATAATCAATTCAAACATAATCATTAACAAAAACCTATCTTAGGTGTACTTTATGTGTCTTAGTTCTAATAGAAGAAGGTTTAGAATAGGTGTCTCATACCTCTACTATAAGAATAGATCTATATAACTTAGGTGTCTTAGGTCTATTAAAATGAGGTTTATAATAGGTGTCTTAAGTGTCTTAGACCTTTGGACTAGAAATTTAGGTATATAATAGGTTCTTAGGTATACTAGAAGAAGGCATAGAGTAGGTGTCTTATGTTTCTTAGGTCTACTACAAGTTTAGATATAGAATAGGTGTCTTATGTATACTAGAACAAGGTATAGAATAGGTGTCTTGGGTGTCTTAGGTCTAGTAGAAGAATGTATAGAATAGATAGTCATGGGTCTAGGTTAGGGTAGAATATATGAGCTTCCACCTTCATGTGGTTGGCCTTGTTAGTAGAGAATAAATATTCTTAAAACTAAGGGAAACTTTTTTTTATTAGTCTCTAGTTTAATTATAACATTTAAAATACAATATTGTATGTTGTAACCTTAATTAAATTTTATATTAGCTATACAAATAGTCCACTCATAATATATAATTTATGTAGTATTACCTTTATATGAAGAATGACATATGCATATTCACACACAAAAAAAAATACATTAAATGTTTTTAAAAGATTGATACATAATAAATTATAAATGATGTCACCATGTACTTACAAAATGTTCCTGACAAATATCTCTTCAAATATGTTTGGCAAGTTATGTTACAATTCTCAGATTGCAAACATTTATACTTTATTATGTTCCTTAAGATAATGGTAGAAGATTGATAAAGAATTGATCTAAAACATAGTTAAATGTTTTTGCACTTGTTTGAATGGATTTTTGGGGGACATGGTCTTATATATCCACTTTGGTGTAATAATCCAAAACATATAATTGAAAATTGCCACTAATTTTTTAATCAAAGCTATTAAGTGTTCATTTGTTTGTATACTTAGATTCTTCTATCAATATAGGATAGGCATCCGTCCATCCAAGACAAACACCCATCCATACAAAACAGGTCCATCCACAAAAGATAGGTACTCAGCATTCTTCTAAGATCTAGGCATCTATCCATAAAGGATAGGCATATGCTTTAAACAAAGACCTAAACTTGGTGGGACCATCTAGGTCCTAAGTCACTCTCTGAAGAATACACTCCTCTATTAGGAGTGCATTGAGGTCACCATATTTAGGAGTTATATAAAATAAAATAAAGGTTTGAATCCCACCTTAGAATTTTCCTTAAAACCTCGAGGATTCAAGCAATCCATCCACTAGATTATTTTCAGTATACAAAAAATATATCTTATCTTATTATTTATGTTAGATATTTTACCATTCCCTTGTAAATTGAATTTTTCTACTTGAGTAATTAATATTGTATTATTAATAAGGTTAACATAACCTTTCTTAGACACTCCCTAACCTCACACATGATCTCCTATATATTTGGAACTTCCTTTGTTCACCAGACTATCCGCATACACTACTTCCAAACGAGATCAAGGAGTATATACATAGTTTTTGTTTTTATTTCATGTATCATGTAACTGTGTAAGTGGGAAAACAACTCTTTGTAAGGTCTAGTTTCTCCAAACAATTCTTCATCGGTTGCCACCCACTTAGATGAAACATGGGCAAAAACCTAATTAAAATCTAATTGACAAACATGCTCCATAGAAATGTTTGATGTTGAGTTTGATTGTGATTATTTTCGTTTTTACCTAGAACATAAGTTTAATCTTCCTTTTTTCAATGGTTACTGGTTTAGCCTATTGAGTACCAAATACCTAATTCCTTAAAAAGTCTTTTATCAATGCATCTTAAATTCAATTGATTCTGGATTACTTCACTCACAAAAATATACTCTTAACATAACTAACTAATTTAATTAACCAAAATGACTACATGATTAACAAATCAGTAAATAATAACTATAATTATCCAACTAAAATGAATATGACGTGTCAACATCATACCTCTTAATGTTGACAAGCGAATCCATACTTATGAATAACCTATATCATTTTTAAATCAATGCACAACTACACCAAGAATAATTTGATTCAATAGTTTTTACCATCATCTTAATATTTCATGAGGGATTATCACTATCATACAAGGACCAACATTTACAATAAATGTCCACCATCTAGTTCTTCCTGGTGCAAGAAATCTATAGATATCATCACTACTATTTACCATAATTCCACATTGGACATCCATCTCTCTTTCTTTCCCTTAACAAATCTGGGCAATGCCAAACGTCCCAAGGTAGGAAAATAACATGACACATGATAACTCAATTGTAATTCTTCTATAAAACCTTTAATTACGTTTCCTCAACCAAGAGACGCCTAGAAAGGAGAAAGGGGAGGCGTAGGACTGTGCCTTTGAGAATTCCTAAATAAGTTTAGATTTGTGACTCGCTCCAGATTTGGCGAACTTTTTGTTCTTTGTTTGGCATTTTTCGCCAGCGTTATGGATCTACATTTATTTTATTAGCATCTCACTATTGGGTTCATACCTTTTCATCGCTCTTGTGATTTTGTCAGTTGGATCTGCTTTTACTTCTAAAACTGTTGAGCGAATCTATTTTGTTCACATCCTGCTATCTTAGTGAGATCACATTTCCTTGAGTATTTCCTTGAGTATTGGTTAATGTTTCTAAATCCTTTTTGACTAATCCATTTTGTGCATGTCCTCCAATCGATTGTGTGCTTTATCAATGTTTTGCACCTTTCATATGCCTAGGACTATGTTCTCTTTATCTGTCTATCCCTCCATTTCTTTGCATGTATTCTATTAAACAGATTCTGTGCCTTTATCTCCCTCTATATTTGCACATGCACGAGTCCTTATCCTTCTATGCAATCTATTTAATG
The DNA here is from genome assembly GCA_007258455.2 of Sequoia sempervirens. Taxonomy (NCBI): domain Eukaryota; kingdom Viridiplantae; phylum Streptophyta; class Pinopsida; order Cupressales; family Cupressaceae; genus Sequoia; species Sequoia sempervirens. The sequence goes on from VDFB02328320.1 coordinate 129,709, forward strand.
GATTTCCTGCCTAGTTTTTATTCCTTCATTCTTGCATGAGTTTCATGTTGATTTCCAAGAGGGTTAGATTCATTTTTATTGATGGGTATTGCAAGGGGAAACACAATGGAGAAAGGGGTACGTACCTTGGTCATTTGGTCATTTATTATCTGTTACAACAGATAAGCATACAATTCGTGTTCATTGCATTTTATAACTAATCTAACCTTATATTTTTGAAGTTAGTGTCGAGATGAACTAGAAAATAAGTAGAATCCAACTTTATTATTTTGTCTAGAACTCTCTTCATACTACTTATAAATAAACTCTAGGTAACCCAAATATTCTATACTATAAAAATATGGGCGCTCCCAAATTCATTGTTACTTGTATATATATTTTTATAAATTTCATTTATTGTTCTTGAATGAAATTGAGCACGATGATATTGGATAACAATCGATATCAAAGGGTATGATTTAGATGAAATTGGGATATATTTCAATAATAACCATCTTATGTGATTATGTATATAAACCTAATTCCTACCTATTGTATTTTCTTCAAAATTTTGTAAACCTAAAATTTGGAATCTGTTAAGAGTATGCTCTACAATTTTTTACAATCCATGTATTGCTATCACTCTAAGGGATTTTATCTATCAACTTGCTTGTTTCTTAATTTCCTTTGCATACTATGAACTAGGGTAGTTAAAACTTTGATGTCTAAATCTCCTCAAACTTCATGGGAAATTAAAATTACAAATTTTAGGTATAAATATTCTATTCTACTATAGCAATTTTCATCATTTCTTAATTTATAAACACATATAATATTCATTATAGATTATTTTAGCGTATATATTTCTATTATGAAATGTTGGTAATCCTATTTGGATAATAGATAATACATAAAGCATAATTATTAAAGTGAAATATATAACATTATAAAATGTGGTTGTATTAAAGAAGGTTGATATGCAAGGCAAATAAATATGATAAATTTATTAGGTCTTAAAATAAGGTTACAAGAAGACAAGTATAAAGTATTTATGTAGAATTGGCATTAAATAAAGTATAAATGAGAGGTATTAGTGAGTTTAAGGTAATATACATTTCAATTATATATCTAGATATGTAGGTAAATATTTTATATTCCTATTATTCTTGTATATTATGTTTTCCAAATATTACACTCACATTGAATTCTTTAAGGTTGCTACTATCACTTGTTATTATTGTCAACATGGGGTTTTGCTTCAATTGATCTAAAAGAAATCACTTGTACAAAACTCACGCCTTCTACAAGATGCTTCAATGAATTAGGTGCTAATAGACTATTGAGGAGTGACAAAATGGTCTATATAAGGCACTATTCCATTGTGACTCTTGCCCGCCAGAGGATCTAACTTTGGGATCTACATCACAATATTGCAAGTGAGGTGTTGGTCTGATGCAAGGGATGATGGTCTTCAACCTGTTAAACACAATTCAAGAACAATCAAACAATGATCAGATTCAAAAACTCCTCCAATACCCCTTTCACAATGTAACCCTATCCTTTGCTTATAGGTTAGCAAACCTATATTTTGCAACTTATCTCCTCATTAATTCTTATCATAGCCCAACCCTTGACTGATTCAAATACCCTTTTTGGCCAACTCAATCATGTACCAAAAATAACTAGGGTTCTATTGAACAAATCTCTCAAAACCCAACTACACTGCTGCCCTAAAAGATCAATTAGGTCTATTTTACAAAGAAAGACCTCTTCAAAATATCCACCAACCAAAGACAACTGCTCAAACCTTCTATACATTCTACAAAAAGACCTTTCCAACTAGTTTTAGCCCCTCAAAATCACATTTATCCACTGAACTCAAAAACCGTCAATTTTCACCATTAGAGGGTAGGGTTTCCAGAAACTCCACTTTCCTAATCTCACAAAAACTTGCCACCACCTTGAACACCTTTCAAAAAGGTCTACCCATGCTCACAAATTCATCATCTAGCCTCCAATCAAGTCATTTCTTTCAATTCTCAAAACCTCATTTTTCATTCACAAATACACTACAAAAACCCCAGGACAGTCAAAGATTTTCCACAAAACTCATCATAAAGGGTATTTCCTACTCACTACCATCCTAACCTATCTCCCTATGCCCATTCCACGGAGTTACAGGTGTGACAATATGTGGAATGGGATCATTCCATGTTTAGGACTTCAAAACCACACAACTACGCTTACAAACCAGTCAACTAAAATTTGATAATAAATCAAATACAACTCAATGCTCTGGCATCCAAATGGATTCAAGATAGAGTTAGAACTAGCCTTCATCTAATTGCAAGGGTCTTTTAACAAGATATTTCTGTACAAACTCGTATTGAGACTTGCAACATAGTTTTTGAAGTAAAATACAGAAATTCAAGGCAAAACAGGGGTCTTGTTATTGAATCTCTTTCTTAAAATGTTTCAACAACCTGCTAAAACATTTTGAGACGTGTATTTAATCATTTCACACCTCTAACTACCCTCCAAAACTGACTCATCAACTTACAAATTCCACTTGACTGTTGAGTTCCCAGAATTTGCATTTTTGCAATTACAATTTTGACAACTTTTGTCAATTTTAGCAATTTTGCATTTTTCAACTCCTAAACATTCTAAACACTTCTAAAATGACCTAATACACTTTTTTATGATCAAATATGACCTTATTTACCACAATCCATGACTTGAATCACTAAACCCTTCCTAAACCTCATATTTATATAGTTTGCACTTCTGAGCATCATTTACAACATTTCAACATTGGTTTACAAAAAATATCTCAAAACACATTCTAATGGTCTTTTTAGACCTTATTGACCCACCTCATGACATTAAACTCCTAGACCAACCTATGACTCCTTATTTGGATCAAATTCAAATAAAACCAATTGGGTGCTCCTGCACCATGCAACCACCTTTAGAAACTTTCCAAGTATCTTGGAAGGGTGCTTCAACCTACTCCAACATTTATTTGACATCCTCTTGCTCTTCACTTTATTTTTTTCTCTTCCTCTGAAGCTCATGTTGTTTTCCTACAACCTTTTCTCTAAAATCAACCCATCCTTCATCAAAATTTTCCTTCTTTTGCATTGGCATCCTTCTCTTAACTCTTCCTTTATTCTTGACTATCCTAGTACCCTTTCAAACATCTGCAAACACACTTTTTCCTTTCTCAGGTTCATCTGCCTTGTTCTTAACTCTATCTTCACTATTGAAACTAGTCTCTTATCTTTGTTTCACCATCTCTTGTCTATGCTTCCTTGTGTTTAGTTTCCCTTCCTTACTAACCTATGTTTCCACACTCCTTAGCTGCCTCTGCACTGTCTTCATTAAAGGGCACATGACTGTCCCAATTAATACTCCATCACACTCTTTTTGTTTTCCCTCAACTACTGTCCACTTGCTTTGCTTTGTCTTAGTCTGACACACCTCTTTATTCACTCTCCTTCTCCACATGAAGACACCTTTCTTCTCCTCTATCTGCAAATCATTCCCATTCCTTGCATTTACTATTTTACCTCTATCTAGCCTTGTATTGGCTTCCAATCCTTTGTTCTTACCATGACCTTCTTCAAGATTTACAAATTCCTTTCTTCCTACCATGATAACCTCACCATGCTCCTTTGTTTCTTCAGTCAATGGAGTCAAAATGTATGTTTTTCCCTCCTTCACTATGGTATAAGTATTTTTCCTACCATCATACATAGCTGATCTATCAAATTGCCAAGGCCTTCCTAGCAACATGTGGCAACAATTCATGGGAAAGATATCACAAACAACTTGATCCCTATACTGACCAATCTGAAAATCAACAATAGCTTGTTCCTTAACCAATATAGATTGTTGATCACTAATCCAAGACACCCTATAAGGCTTCTCTATAGGCATTCTTTGCAAGTTCAATTTGACTACCATATCATTTGATATCATATTATCTGTGCATCCAAAATCAACTACTACTTTGCATACCTTATTTTTGCATCTGCGAGTTGTCCTAAACAAGGCTTTTCTTTGGATTAGATCTTTATCCTTTGAGGTCTTCAACATTTGTCTTTTCATCATTAGCATCTCACCTACTTCAAGAGTTGCATGTAGAGTACTTGAACTTGAGCCTTTAGATTCATCTTCCTTCTGAACAATCTGAGCTCTCCTTTCATTTTTCTTTTCTCCTCCACTTGAAGTTGATCCAAAATCCTCTTGACACTTGAAGAATGGGTGACCATACTTTCCAAACTTGTAACATCTACTTGAAAACTCACTATAATCTCTCCTTTGTCTAAAACTTGTTCTTCCACCTCTCCATCATCCTCTTGATTCTGGTGCTTGTTCTTTACTCTTTCTTTCACTCTCTTGTTCCTCATTGATTTTTGTACCTCTTCCTCTATCCATGTTACCTCTTCCCCTTCCTTGCATTTCTTGTCTTCTCTTGATTTTATCTTCTGCCCTTACTTCCATTTGGAAACATTCCTGTACTGTCTTAGGAGGGTTCAAACTAATTTCATTCCTTATATTCAACCTTAAACCACTCAAATATCTGGCCACTCTTTCAACCTCATCTTCATTATGACCTTCCCTAATGCATAATATATGAAATTATTCAATATAAGACATCACATCCATCTCCCTTTGCTTCAATTCGTGCAATTTCATAAAATATTGAATGGCATAATTTGCTGGTAAAAACTGAGCCTTTACTTTTGCTACCATCCTATCCCAAGAACTTATCTTGGACTTACCTTTCTTGACTCTATCTTCTTGAACAAAGTTCCACCATTTGAGGGCTAGCCCCTTCAACTTTGTCTTTGCATATTTCACCTTTAACTGTCCTCAATGTCTTCAAATTCAAAGAAATTATCAAAGGCATCAATCCATGCCAAGACCTCTTCACTATCCATCTTACCTCCGTACATTGGCACTTCAACCTTCACCTTTGGAGTGTTTTCACCTTTACTGCCTTCAACATCTTGATCATTCTCTTTTCTTCAGGATCTAAATCATCTTCATCATCCTATACTGGAGGGTTTCCTTCTTCCCCTTCATGTTCTTTATCACTCTGGTATTCATTCACCATTCCTCTTCTCTGGTTCTTCTCTAGAACTGCTATCCTTGCTATGGTGGCTTCTTGAGACTCTTTATAGAGCATTTCCTTCTGCAACAATTGCTCTTTCAACTCCTTGATTTCCTTAGCCATTGCATTGGCTTTTGCAGGCATCTTTCCTTGTGACTCTAAAACTTCAATCTGCAACCTTTCAACTTCTAATGACCTATCCTTGTGCTCTGATACCAATTGATGCAAGGGAGGATAGTCTTCAACATGTTAAACACAATTCAAGAACAATCAAACAATGATCAAATTCAAAAACTCCTCCAATGCCCTTTTCACAATGTAACTATATCCTTTGCTTGTAGTTCAGCAAACCTATATTTTGCAACTTATCTCCTCAGTGCTTCTTATCATAGCCCAACTCTTAACTGATTCAAATACCCTTTTTGGCCAAATCAATCATGTACCAAAACTAACTAGGGTTCTTTTGGACAAATCTCTCAAAATCCAACTACACCGCTACCCTAAAAGACCAATTAGGTCTATTTTACAAATCCAGACCTCTTCAAACTCTCCACCAACCAAAGAAAACTACTCAAACCTTCTATATAGTCTACAAAAAGACCTTTCCAACTGGTTTTAGCCCCTCAAACTCACATTTACCCACTGAACTCAAAAACCCTCAATTTTCACCATTAGAGGGTAGGGTTTACAAAAACTCCACTTTCCCAATCTCACACAAAATCGCCACCACCTTGAACACCTTTCAAAAAGGTCTTCCAACGCTCACAAATTCATCATCTAGCCTCCACTCAACTCATTTCTCAAAACCTCATTTTTAATTCACAAATACACTAGAAAAATCCCAAGACAGTCAAAGATTTTCCACAAAACTCATCATAAAGGATATTTCCTATTCACTACCATCCTAACCTATCTCTCTATGCCCATTCCATGGAGTTACAAGTGTGACAATATTTGGAATGGGCTCATTCCATGTTTAGGACTTCAAAACCACACAACTACGCTTACAGACCAGTCAACTGAAATTTGATAGTAAATCAAATACAACTCAATGCTCTGGCCTCCAAATAGATTCAAGACAAAGTTAAAACCAGCCTTCAACTAATCCCAAGGGTCTTTTAACAATATATTGCTTTACAAACTCGTACAAAGACTTGCAACACAGTTTTTGAAGTAAAATACATAAATTCAAGACAAAATAGGGGTCTTGTTATTGAATCTCTTTCTCAAAATGTTTCAACAACCTATTACAATGTTTTTAGATGTGTATTTAATTATTTATCACCTCTAACTACCCTCCAAAACTGACTCATCAACTTACAAATTCCACTTGACTGTTGAGTTCCCAGAATTTGTATTTTTGCAATTACAATCTTGACGACTTTTTTCAATTTTAGCAATTTTACATTTTTGAACCCCTAAACATTCTAAACACTTCTAAAATGACCTAATACACTTTTTGATGATCAAATATGACCTTATTTACCACAATCCATGGCTTGAATCACTAAACCCTTCCTAAACCTCATATTTACATAGTTTGCACTTTTGAGCATCATTTACAACATTTCAACATTGCTTTATAGAAATGATCTCAAAATACATTCTAATGGTCTTTTTAGACCTTATTGACCCACCTCGTGACATTAAACTCCTATACCAACCTATGACTCATTTTGATCAAATTCAAATAAGACCAATTGGGTGCTCCTGCACCATGGTCTCTTAGAATTTGTAAGGACATGATCTATATATGAACTAGTTCGCCTGATAGAGTGATGCCTATAATGATATCACTCGATATACCCTCATCATGTCCTTAGATAAAAAACTATATTGACTTGTGAATCTAACCATCATTTGTAATATGGTCAATATCCTCTAGAGATGGAATTGTAGCAACATGATAGAGATATGAATGTGACGATAATGGTCCACATGATGTAGATGATTTGTATGGATGTCTCATCAATTATTGTCCCACTTGATATGAAGATATTAAATTTAAGTCTACATAGTAATCCCAACCATACCATCATTTGCTTCCCTTTGGGAAGAAATAACCACATGATCATCAACATCATTAAGGGATGGAGAGATAATCTGAATTATCTCACCAACCAATCTCCTATTTGTGGAAGGCTCTCAATTTTCATGGCAATATGCATTAATTTTGCATACCCTATCATGCCCCTATCCCAAATACGGAGGTAAATCTAAGTAGTTGGTCCATTGAGACCTAAGTGAAACCCAACATACAACCATTGTATAAAATATAATAGAATTTGATCATTATTATGATAACAACCATGGGCAACAATAAATCTAGGGCATATCAATGGTGTTAAATAAGGGCACATGCATTTGATAACCTAATATTTGCTAACACTAGATATGGGGGAAACTTTGAAAAATAATTTATTTTGGTACACTAAGTTGGACACTAATCAAAGAAACATCACCAATACAATTTATCATAATTGGGTGAGAATTTTTGCTAAAGTACCACTAGAATAAGCATTAAGACCTAAAAAAATTATAATATTGATCAAACTTTGCAATATAATATCATAGTTCAAGATCTATAGACCCATGTGGTGTATGGGTCCTCTAAAATTAATTGCAATCAAATAATTTCCTTATCTATATGTTCAAAAAGATCATTCATGTTCACTAGAAAAAATTAAAGAATATTTTAGGTACATATATAGATACATGTAACTTTCATACTTATAAATTATTAAAATTTAAAATTGCATGCATATAAGTAATAATTCCAATCATCTAACCAAACATCCCTAAATATTATTTAACAAGTTTTCACACACATTTACTAACCAATTCTATCATTCATTTAAATGACATCAAAATGAATGCCTATAGTGGGTTGTGTCGGTTTCTTTTGCTAATAGTTTTTCTGAGGAGTTTGGTGGCATGTCTATAGACTTTGTTGGGTGAGTAGAGTAATATGTGGTTTTGTATTGTTGTGACCTTTCTCCTCACTCTCTGTCTACAAATTTTCGTGGTCCTCTTTGGCCTTTTGGGAGCTTTTTTTCTTCTATGTGGGAGCTTTCATTTTTTGGGGATGTGGACAGTTTATGGCTTGTTTTAGACCCTGTCTAGCTCGCAGGGTTGGAGGTTGTTCTCTATTGCCTAGCCTACTCTCTACTCTCTTTGCCTGGTGGTTGTCCTTGCCTTATCCTCCTTCTTTTGGGTCCCTCTTTTGTGTTGGTTGTGGGCTCTGGGCTCTTGTGAAAGGGTTGTTTGAGGAGTTGGATGACATTATCTCAAACCTTGATTGGTATGTCAGGTTGGAAGTGGTTTTTCTATTGTTGTGTCTATACTCCTCTATCTCTGTTAGCTGGCTTTCTGGGCTCTTTCTCCACTATGAGGGTGCATTTGTGGCATTGGTCTACCTCTGGAGGATCTGGTGGTGGAAATTTCTTGGCATGTTTCAGACCCTGACCGGCATGTAGGGTTGGAGGTTGTTATTCATTGTCTTGCCAACTTTTTTCTCTCGTTGTTTGGAGGTTTTCCTTACCTTTCCCTTCCTCCTTTTGGACCCTTGGTTTATTCTTTGGAGCTAGTTCTTGTTTCGGGATCCTTTGGCTTATTGTTGTTCATGTTTCTTGGGTGGCTTTTGTGGTTGTTGGTCTTGGTAGTTGCCCTGCTCTTAGGTAGCCAGATCAGTGAGCTTGTTTTATCTTGGGTTTCTTTGGTCCTTATGTTTATGATCCAGGTTGGGATTGTTCTGATCGTGGAGGAGTGCTCTATTTTTTCCTCTCTATTCCAGTCTTCTTCTTTGTCAGAGGAGGTTTTGGTGCTCTCTACTATGGGTGTGGTTGCTTCCCATTGGTTTTTTCAGCTATGGTCTTCTTTGGAGGTGGAGACTGCTTCTTTGGAGGTGAAGCCCTCTTCTATTGAGGTGAAGAGGTGGGTTGTGGATTGGTTGGGAAGGTCTACTTTCTATGGTTTTTGGCTTCGCTTCTTCCTCTCCTATAGAGGGGAGCCCCTTCCTATATTGAGGTGGAGGTTGGGTTGGTGTTGTTGGTTGACTGGTTTGATGATTATGTTGAGAATCATCAGTGTTCCTCTGTGATTCCTAACTCTCTTATTGAGGTGGGGAGTTTGGTATCGTTGGTTGGTGCTAACAAGTGTTTTGCTTATGTCTGGCTAGTTCTAGATGATGGTTTCTTGGATGTCTTTGGTGTCTGGATGGTTCTTGTTGATGATTTCCTGACTAACTCTGGTTGTTTACTGCTAGTTAGTACTAGCAAGAGGTATGTTGCAGTCTAGCTGATTCAGGCTGATGGTTGCTTGACTGTCTCAGGTGGCTGTTGGATTCAAGTTATTTTGTAATTCCTAGTTACTTCGGGTTTGAGGTGCCTGTCAAAACCTTCTTTTTCGAGTAGATCTGGGTAGTCTTGTTTTTTCTCTTTTGATCTGTTGTTGGTTAGTTGCTAGTTATCTTTATTGATTCATTGTGCAGCTTGTTCTTCTCTGTGTTGGTTTTAGGTCCCTATCAAAACTTTTCTGTTAATGGTTTCGGGTCCATTCAAAACCTGTTGTAAATGGTTTTGGGTCCATTCAAAACCTATTTTTCCCTATTAATCAAAACCTTCAAATTTATTTGGACATTAAGCCATAAATTAAATAGAATGAGAACATGTTCATATTTAAAAATTAAAAAGATGAGATGGGATTTTTGAGGTTGTGCATGAAATAATAAACATTTTCCTAAAATCTAAATCATTAATAACAATAGAATATTGTAAAGGATTGCCAAGAAGAAACTCAAGATAGAAAAGGCATGCTAGAAGGATTTTAAAGGATTATATTTTAGAGGAATATGATCCTCAAGTATATTTGTTTAATAATTCATGAGAACTTATACATAGATTATGTATCTATATTTCTAGTTTTGAAGTTTGTCTTTTTCTTATTGTTGTAGTACACTTTGTCCTTTTTAATTATTCTTTGTTGTGTTTATGTGCTTGAATTTTACTTTTATGTGATGTTTCATGTTTTTATTTCTCATAGTAGGGGGAATATAGATCTTACATTATATTACTTGGCATGTTTTCTCTTATTCTTATATCAATATCTTTAGGTTACCTATTACTCTTGTGTTTACCTATATTTTCTAACTTGACTATTCAATTAACCTCTTTTTCCTATACTTTTATGATTGATACTGCTTATGCATACTTATATTTATCATTATCTTATTCTACCTATTCTTGTCACCTTTCTCTCCCTATTATTTCACATTTATGATTTGTATTTTCCTTAGATTTTTACCTATACTTGAATTCTTATGGGACTCCTTATCATACCTTACTTTCATACTTATAATCCTCAATGATTAGCATCCATTGTCATTGCTTTATCCCATTATGAAAATTTATAATTAGTGTTAGTGAGAAGCAAATTTTGAGGCCTACCATAGATAACTTGGAGAATCCTTTTAAATTTCCTTTGATAAAAATCATGCCACAATTTCAATTAAAAGGTAGGAAGAAACACCACAAAACCTAATTGTATATTAAGATATAATATTTGTTTATGAAAGCTATGAATTTCTATTTTGATGTATGTGCAAATGATATTTGAATATCCAATTATTTTGGTCATTGAATATTAACTAATGACCTAAAGGTTGTGCTTAAATAAAATATTATTAGTTCTCAATTTGAAATATTTGGAATACAAGTTGGTCTACTTAATTTAGTAAAATTTTCTAAAAGGATTGACACATTAGCAAAGAAGAAAAAGAGTTTCAAATCACAAGGTTATATTAAAATTATGATAAAATATAGGAATTAGATTTAATTATATTTGTATGGTAAGCACTCTACTCTTTGCAAATTACAACCTTAGCAATTTTATAATCCATACTAGGGATTAAGAATTTCAAGAGGGTCAATGACCAACCTAGCAAGTTAGGTGTACATTGTTTTTTCTTCTTTCATCTTGGACTTTACTACATTAGGATTCAATAAAAAAATCACCTCACTATGTGGCCTTTGATAGCCTTGGTATATTCATGACAAGTCTCAACTCTCAAGGCAACCTAATTTTATCATTATTGAGGTGATTGAACATTTTACAAATAATGATTGAAATTAAGAGTGAGTGTAGGATCATGATGGACCAAACACTAGCAATAAGAAAAAAATGTGTTTTCAGTTAGCCAAAATTGTGAAATGCATCTTTGGCTTTTTACTTGGGTTGGGTAAAAAGTACATTTTGCTATGGTAAACACCAAAGAAAAAAATATCCATTTTGGTCTCACTTACTTATATATAATTATATATATCATATAATATGAATTATTATCATTATTTTATTATATATTATATATAATTCATATTATATGATATAAATTATTTAACATAAATTATATGTTATAATAAAATATAAATTAATATATATTATAATTTAATTATAAATAATATATATATATATATATATATATATATTATATATATATTATAATATGTTATTTATTAAAAATTTAATTACATGCACATTATTATTTATATAATATAATTGTAGAGGACGAGATTTTCTATCGTCGAGTCTCACGACAAGGAGAGTCTACAAGGAGCAAATGGTCCTCAACTACCTCAAGGATCAATGCTCAGGTAACGGGATAAAATGATGAGAGTTCCAAAAATAGAAAGAGTAGGTCACAGAGGTCTTCTAGACAGAGTGACAAGCTCTTGACCAAGGATGGCAGCGTGGTGCGCGAGTGTTCCTACAGTGCACTAGCATCTCGTATAGACCAAAAATTAAGACTATCACAAAAAATAGCTTAAGTGACTTCTAATAATCTTGATTATTAAGAGCTCTTGAAATGCAAGAAAATAGTAGAGAATAGCAGAGAATAAAGTAAATGAAACTATAAGGAATATAAATGATGAAATGAGAGAAGAAGAGAAAGAAAATGCTTAGAACAGACCAAGCAATGAAGCCTCCAACAATGAAATATTTTCAATACCTGCACACATAAGACCAAGGAAAACTTTGGAGTTGTTTATGGGCTTGCTTTAGTCAAACCCCTGTTTCAGTGTTTCCACCTCCACGAATAACTAGATAGAATAGATAGATAAAAATATAGATAGACAATCCCTGTTATTGGGGCTCAAAGGGTTGATCTTCTAGTTAATCCAAGGATGTTAAATGGGTAGCACCAAAGGATGGATGGGTAAAAATAAACTTCAATGGAGCGTCTAGAGGAAATCTAGGGCCAAGTGGGGCCAAATGTGTAATAAGAGACCATACGGGCAACATGTTATACGAAAAATCCAAACATCTGGAAGAGGCAATGAATAAAATGGCAGAATTTAGGGTGACATACTTAAGGACTGAAAGGTGGAATGGAATTAGTGGCAAGAAAAGTGCACTTAGAGGGTGACTCACTCATAACGATTAATGTTATTCGACTACAAAAGACACTGAATTGGAGGCTGAATAAATGGTTGGATTCCATATGGGGACTGATCGAAAGGTTTGATGAATTCAAAATATCACATATATATAGGGAAGGCAATATAAAGGCTAATGAATTGGAAAAAAAATGCCTCGCTAGACTCAGTGGCAGGCATGTGAATCCTACAAACAAGCTCAAGGTGGCATGGGGGTTACATCACATCAATAATAAAAAAAAGTCACTTATGAAACAGACAAGTGAAATTGTAGGTTGTAGGCCAAGGGGGATTGCAATCTAAACTTGAACATGTGAAGGGTGGCTTAGGCGGATAGGTGTTACAACAATCATAAGTTGGGAAGATGAAGTAATGGCTCTCTGCATCATTTGTGTTGCCAGAGGTTAAATCAAACTATTACAAATATCTTTATATGGTATATATGGCTTATATGACGGTAAGGGAAGGATAAATGATCTAGCGAGAGAAGTGCATAAACAATCAAAGCAAATGGATATGCCACTAAGACGGGTAAGCAAGAACCGCCAAGCTACGTTCCTAGGTGAAGTGACAGAGAATAGACTGAAACGAATAATGAGGATGAATCATGGACTAGTGATACATGTGATGAATTGGGTTCTGTGAGAAGATTTTCTAAAGGTCGAGCATTGTTATAGAGTGAATACGAACATCATGGCTATGTTTTAGCAATAGTGCTAAATGAAGGAGAGAGTTAAGAAAATGCAAAGACTGTGTGAAAAACTATTCAAAACTTTTTTCTAGGAGATATCAAGGATGTGTTGGAGAATGTGAATGAAGATATGATGGTACCCCTCCCAATGGACTACTATATGATTCACAAGCGTGGGCTTCTGATTGTGCATTTTCATCTAATTGTGCCTTGACCAACGACGGTTGTGCCTCTTAACAACAGAGCTAAAGTGATGGGCATAGCATTTTTGAAGCGATGGGTTGGTCTGGTCCATGGTGAAGACATGGGATGGATACAAAACTTTTCTAGGGTCGTAGATTGGGGGATGACTGTGGGAGGTCGTCGAGCAAGGAATGATGGTGTTGAAGTCAGAATGGAGATGCATGCATGGTGGATGGAATGATGATGAATCCAATGCTTGTGGAGGATGTTGAAAGCGACTGGTGTGGTTTAATCTTGTGGTGTTTAATTTGAGACTATACAGTAGATAGCAGTATAGGAAGTTGTAGGATAGGATGGTAGCAATCTATGTTCTGCAATTTTGTTGTGTAGAATTTAATAGGGAAGTTAGTAAGACAAAGGGATATGTAAGGGGTAGGGGGATGATACTATAGATATGTAGATCTACTATGGAAACTATGTAATTTTTTGCTATGATCAATATAATGGTGCAGCCTTAGCTACTTTTAATAAAAAGAAAAAGATAGATAGAAAAGATGATAAATAGACGAGAGAAAAAATGCATAGACAAGGGATGTGATAAATACCAAGATTCTCAAAGACATAAGACAAATATATATTACTTGCAAGGTTTAAGGAAGCTAGAGAGAGTTGTGAGAGCCAAAAGAGTTGTAAAGACTATTGTGAGAGCTTGAGACCATTGTAGCAAGTTGTTGAGAGTTGTGCAAGCGAGAGAGAGAGAGAGAGAGAGAGAGAGAGAAAGAGAGAATTTCCAAGAGAGAAAGTGCAAGAGAGACCAAGAGAGAAAATGAAGTGAAAAGATAGATTTTAAAGAGAGAAGAGGGAAAAAGAGATTCACAAGCTGTTACAAACTATCTGAGCCATTTCCATTGACCAAGGTAGGTAACAAGTGACAGCGTGCTCAGAAATGCCCTCTTGAACATTGAAGTGTCACAAGTTGCTAGTGTGACACATTAAATTCCATGTGGCATGCTATTGTCTAGACAAATTATGTTAAAAAATGACAGAAAACTAGGAAAACACAAGGTTAATGCAAAACTAATGCACATAGGTAGCTGTTGAAAAGGGGTCTTGAACATCCTGAGAGGGAAAAATGTTGATGCAAGGGCTAAGATGAGCCTACACAAATACTAAGGGAGTGGACACTATTAAAGTGGATTCAAAAGTGTAAGTGAAATTGCAAGGATATGCAATTTCCGGTCCACTACAATATTATTATTATATATAATATATATTTATATATATAATATATATTATTATTATATATTATATATTATATATTATAATAATAACTAATATTATATATTGTAATATATATTATTTATAATATTATAATATAGAAGACACATATATGATATTATATATCATTTAATTTATAATAATACATTAAATACTAAAAAAGCTCAAAGAATGGATATATGTTTTGGAGAGCTTTTATATTTAAAAAATCTCTCCAAAATAGCTATATATGTTTATATATTTTTTCATTTCTATATAATAATATATTTTCTTATAAATTATATAATAAATATATTATTATCTATCATATATAAAATATTATATACTATTACTTGTACCTAAAGGAGGTTCAAGGATTATGTCAATAGAAAACTATATGTATGTTAATATATTAGAGAGTATGTGTTTGTGCATGAAAATTCTAGTTGCATATGGCTAGATTAAATAATTAATAATAAATGCTAAATAATGGAATGAAACAAACTTAGACAAATCTAGATTTTTTCCTTAAAAAAATAGTATTATGTGATTATAAAATATTTGCATACAGATATAAAACATAAAGCAATGCAAATGAAAAAACAAAGTTGTCATCAAGTTGACAAAAAACACTACAAATGGAAATAGAATGTTCCCATCCACTTGCCAAATCAATATTTATCTGGCTATTATGTGATAAGTGAGATTTTTGAGGCTTTTACCTAATATTTTAGAGGTCTTTACCATTAAACAACAACTAAAACTTGTTTTCTAATGACTCAATAGTGGTTTGCAGCTATGAGACTTGTTTCGGGCTCAAATCTCACACTATATGTAGCCTATTGGCTAATTATCTCATATATTTATTTATATATTATTATATGTATTATTATTTTATGTAAATTATATGTTATAATAAAATATAAATTACTATATAATATGATTTAATATATAAATAATATATAATATATATTATATATTATATATTAAAAAAATTATTATATATTATTTATTAAAAATTTAATTACATGCATATTAATATTTATATAATATTATATTATTATATATAAATTATATATTATATATTATTATTATATATAAATTATATTATATATGACTAACCTATATGACTTATAATATTATAATATATAATTCAATATTATTACTATATATAATATATATTATTATTATATATGCTTTATATATTATATATTTAGTGGATTGGCTACATATAGTGTGAGATTTGAGCCTAAAACAAGTCTCACACTTGTAAACAACTATTGTGTCATCGGCAGGGAAAACTTTAGTGGCAAATCTTTGCCAATTGGCGAATAATTGAAATTGAGACCTCCAGAAATGGCAAATAGTACAAGCTAAAAAGGATGTTGAATCGCCAGGTTTTTACAAAAAAATAATTTTGTCTCAATTAATTTTCCTATGCATTATTTTTTAAACAATGCATCATTGGAACCGATTCGTCAATAGTGTATACTATAATTACAAATATTAATTATATTTTCCAGTAATATTATATTACTAACATTAATTTTGGGGCAATATCGCAAGAATAATAAATTACCATTTAATTTTAGGGATATTTTAGCCTTGAATAGGGCTTTTATTTATTGTCATTGAATCATCGATTATCATTTTAATAAGATGGATACAGGTTGATTTTGTGACCTAATACACGCGTGCCTTTTAAAAGGCTTGTTGAGGCACATAATTTGTTTTGGGCCACACAATTAAATCTAATCATGTGGACCAAATCAAATTTCAGGCCTCAACAAGCCTTTTAAAAGGCACGTGTGTATTAGGTCGTAGAATCAACCTGCAACCATCTAATTAAAAAGCTAATATGGTAACAATTTTTTTCATTGAGTCTTACTTTTAAAGTGATATTTTAAAAAATAATTAATCTATGTGTGCTATCCCCAGACCCCGCGAGGGGGCATTGCCCCCTCGACCCCCACATGAGGCGCTGCCCCTTGACCCCACTAGTCGCTGCCACCCCCGAGCCCCTACTTCAATATTACAAAAAACAAAAAAAAATATGGGGGAATTGCGCTGACCAACTATGCAAATTTTAAAAGGAGAGATTCACCATTGTAATTAATCTTTTTAGTGATTATTCACTAGGATTCACCACTGTGATTATTACTTTTACCAATTTATCATTAAGATTCACCAAGATTTTACAACTTTTTTTAATAATGTGCATAGATTTGTGAAGAAAATTAATAATTTTTTTAAATGAAAGGAAAGATTCACCAGGATTTTACACCTTCGCCAAGGGGGGGGGGGGTTTCTTAAAGTTATCCTTGGTCATCGGAATACAAGTTTCAGCTACCGTTAAATGGTAAATCAAGTATTGTTTAATGGTAAAAGTCTCTAAAGTATCAAGTGAAAGCCTCCAAAATCTCACTCATCATGTAAAATTCAAATAAATATTGATTTTCCAACTGGGTGCGAATATTTTGTTTCCATCTATAATGTTTCATACCAATTTGATGACAACTTCCCTTTTCCATTTGCATTGCTTTATGTTTTAAATTTGCATGCAAATATTTCAAAATCAAATAATACCTAATTTCTTTAAGAAAAAATCTAGATTTGTTTAATTGGAAAAAATTCAGATTTGTCTAACTTTATTTCATTCCATTATTTATCACTTATTATTAATTGTTTAATCCAATCACATGCAACTAAAACTTGAGCACATTGCAATGACAAGCTCCTCCTAAATTATACTTCTCCTTATGAATTTAGTGATACTTCTTATGCATGAAGTGCAAACATAGATTCTTCTTTTTTCTTTTCTTGCTCTTGTTTCTTTTTCCATACTTTTGTATTTTCCTCCTTTTGTTTGGCCATAGTATCCACCTTCTTGTTTTGTCTAGGAGGTACAAGACAACTTCTGTAAAATTCTACTATATGCCCAAAGTTGTTGCAGTTATAGCATATGATATTGTAATCTAGTAAAGGGGAAAAATAATTATAGTTCCTTTTTAAGAAACCAATAAAATTTCTTGCATGCACTCTACAATCCATTGCTTTATGACCAAAATGATTGCATGAAAAGCAATAACCATAGAAAGAGTGTTGGAACCTAGTCACGGGCGCTTGTGTTGAAGGGAATGATCCTATGTAGTTATCCTTGTCCTTGTAAGGGGTATTACCTTCTTCCTTCTTGGTGCTCTCACTAAATTGATGGATCTTTCGATAACATCAGCATAGCCTCTTGGCTTTTCTACATTTATATTCTTTGGAGATTGTGTGGTTTTTGATTTTTGACCTTCTTCATAACCAATACCACTCTTATTGTAAGTTGGCCTCTGAGAATTGAGAATATTATCCAATATTTTTGCACTCTTCTCATTCTTCAAGTTTTTGTTCAATTGAGCAATTTTTTTCTCCAATTGCTTTCTCAAAGAAACAATCTCGAACTCTAGCCTCTCACAATTTTCTTCTTCTTTCAATTGGATTTGTACCTATTCCTCTATTTTGTTTTCCTCTTCAATTTGAACTTTCAAATCTATGATCATCTTCTTTGATTCTTCAAGATTTTGTGACAATTTCGCCTTAGATTCACTATCCTCTTGAAGATGTAGCTTTTCCTTTTAATTATTCTTTCTAAGTCTCTTGATCTCATCTAAAGCACAAATGAGTTCTTCCAAATCAACTTCTACATCCATTTGGCCATACTCTTTCTCTTCTAAATCCATCTCTTCTTATTCTTTGTCTTCACTTTCTAATGCATCATCCTTTGTTTTGATTGCCATGAATATAATATCTTCTCTATTGCTTTTGAAAATGCTTTCATTGCTCTTTGGTTGAGTTGCTATCTTCCTTGGAGTAGAGGCTCTTATTATGCTTATGGAAGTCCTTTTCATGCTTGCCTTGTATGTAATTCTTCTTGTGATGGCTATGTTTCCTTCCTTTCTTGTAATGGTGACATATGTAATTCTTCCTCTTCACTACTTTCACTTTTGGCTTGTGGACACTAAGTGGCAAAATGTCCTATATTACCACAATTAAAACATTTAAGAGTATACTTACCTTTGTGTTTGTTGGATCCTTTCTTGAAATTTCTCATGAATTGGGCTTCTCCTTCATTGCTTGAACTATCACTTGATTCAAGTTCTTTATTCTTCATCTTCTTCAAGGCTTTGAAGGTGGCTTCATGCATTGATGTCTTCTCCTTCTCTGTCCTCATTTTGCATGTTGTGAAGATCCCATGCAACTCGCCCATATTCAATGTATCTAGGTCCTTAGTTTCTTCAATAGTAGAGACTTTCACATCAAATCTCAAGGGAAGAGACCTTAATACCTTTTGCAAAATCATGAATTCTTCCATTTCTTCACCAAGTCTTCAAATGGTTTTGACGATTTCATCCACATGAAGGAAATAGGCTGTAATGTTCTCTTCATCTTTCATCTTCAAGCTCTCAAATTGTCTTCTATGGGTTTGGAGCTTGGCCTTAACCTTTTGATCACCTTCATAAGTATTTTGGATTTTGTCCCACATTTGTTTTGCTGACCCACAATGCATCACCTTGACAAATTTGAATTCAGATAGACCATACAAAATGGTGTTCAGAGCTTTCATATTATTTTCACTTGCCCTCTTTTTGGTTTGATTTGTTGGTGGAGAGGTCGGTGGAACATAACCAACCACAATTGATTGCCAATTAACAAATTCAAGTGTCATAAGGTAGGTGTGCATCCTTACGCTCTAGAATGCATAATTTGTTCCCTTGAACAATGGGGCTCTATTTGAAGAGAAACTTTCTTGGCATGTTATGTGTTCTTTTGAGATCTACCTTCTAGTAGTTAGGTTATTCTTGAAGGAACTCACTCTAATACCAATTGGGGGGGAGGCGAGGTGGAGGGGGGGCATGAATCAACATAATACAATCTTTTTATATTTCTTTTCTCTTGTCATCTCCACAAATCTCACTCACATATTATGTCTTTAAGTTTTCATGAAATGATGCATCTCTTAGAATAGACACAACCTTTTACAAATACATGATCATTGTTAACAAATCTCGTTTACTCACATATCAATCACTGCCTTATAATCATAATTGTTGCCTTTGTAAATGAAATTCTTCTACTCTTTTAATCATATTTGTTGCCTTTAATATTTTCTTTATCGTTGAATTTAATAATATTAATCATTGCACATAATGATATCATTGCTTTCTTCCTTATAATAACTACTTTGTGAATGAATGATAACCACTACTTTATTAAACTCCCAATCGCTCACCTTTTTGTCTAATATCTTGGGGAATTATCTTAGTTATATATGTTTTTTTCTTAGTGTGGTTGGCCAAGAGTAATAATGTAGATATGGTCGGCCACTTTTTGATATAACAATTTTAATCAACAATATGAAAGCCAAAATTAAAGAAGTCAACCACCATTAATTCATACTTGTAATTTGATTTTGCTTGGTCTTCAAACATCAATTAGTGGCCTTTGGCCTTTGTTCGATTTCATCCGCACAATAAAAACCACACATCTTTGACATCAAAGACAACATCTAACAAACTCATCCATAGCCGTTAGGCTATTCTTGAAGGAACCCGCTCTAATACCAATTGATGAGCAAATGATTATGCTAAGGGGGGGCTTAATCAATATAATACAATCTTTTTATTTCTTTTCTCTCATCATCTCCATAAATCTCACTCACATCTAGGCCTAAGTTGTTGTACCCTAAATTAAAATTTTCACTTCATTAAGGCATTTTGAAAGAGTCAGTAAAAGTCTTGTAAAAGTTGTCAAAAAAGGTCAAAAATGAAAATTTGCATGTCACGCATGTTGGTCAATAACTCAAAATTTTCAAAATCTAAGGATTTGGGTCTACTCAAAGTGAAGTTTTTTACAAAACCCAGATCTCAATTTTTCAGCCCTAAATTTTAGGAAATATTCTAAAATTAGAAAGTTTCTAAAAATAAACTTTTTCTAGGTTTTTCTAGGTTTCTTCTCAAATGGATACTTGCAAAATTTTCTAAAAATAGAATTTCTAACTCCAGGGGTTCAAATTGATTTTGATTGGCTTAAAATACTTCCTCATCAGATTGGTCCAATCAGAATCATCAAAAGAGCAGTATTTCTTTAATGGGTCTACTTTGCTTTTTCATAAGCTAAAATAGGAGCTCCAAGGTCATTAATGGAGAATGCTCAACTATTAGGTGTCAAATTCAAGGCCTCAAGCACTACACAGATTGAGAAACAACAAAAGATGTTCACGTAAAACGAAGAATGAAGGAAGGAAGTTGGAAAAGTTGAAAAAGTGAATAAATTTTAACACTGCCAAGTAAAGGCACCCCTGCTAGCTTGGGGCACCCATCATTTAGAGCTACCTGTGTGAGTTAAATATGGGAATCATAATAATCAATTCAAACCACACATCAATGAAACATTTGCATTAAGGAAATTGAAATAAAAATTAAACTGATAAAGCAATTCCTCAAAACCGTTCCATTGTTCTCTATTCTCAAGGATCCTCTAAATCACTAGTGCTCTCAGATTGTGTATTTTGTGTTAAGTGTATTTTGATTTGATTGCTAAATTGTAAGCATGTTATTGCTACAATCTTGCTATCCCAGAAGTGTAATCGTTTTTAGAAATTTGAGAAAGGAAATCTTATGTCTCATTTGCTTTGATCTAATCTCTCCAATTTTGTTTTATGTGTTCTATTTATATAATCTTTATTTCAGCTTGCATCAAAAAGTACAATGAGCCTTCAAGTGTGCATTGAGAGAAAGTTTGTTTAAGTATCTGTGTCAAGATCATTCCTTGTTTACTTTTAACTCTCAAGCTTTGAGTTTACTTGAATTGTTAAGAGTGTCATTAGAGTAGGCTTAGTCATAGTTGAAGTTCAAAAAGAGGAAATCTCAACTGCGACGCTAGAGTTTTATAACATTGTGCTCTTAGCTAAGAACAAAAAGATTGGCAAATAATTTAGTTTACTTTCTTTAAGCATCATCAACAAAGAGGGAGCTTCCCCTCCTAATTTGAAGAGTGGTTAATTTGTGCATAGTTGTCTATTTCCAATCCGCATTCTAGAGGTACGAATTGAAATGCCAACATAAGTGAAGGAAAAATTTACAACTAGGTGATGCTCTTGTCAAAACGCATACGAGAGTCCTTATCCCTAAAGCATGAGGCTTTTTATATGACACAACATACCATCCTATTATTTCTTGATACCATTCTTGCCCAAGGTCCTTCAAAAAAAAGGGCAAGTTCCAACCAAATTCTATGTTGACTCCTCCTAGCCTGCTATCTTCAAATGGACTACATTGGGTATACAAGCTCAATCAAGGGAGTAAGTCAAGCATGCATGTAAGAAACGAAAGCATAGGGATGCATTTAGTGAAGCAGAGGATAGTAATGAGGAAGACTATGAGCAAATTGAATCAATAACATCCACTTTGGGAACCACACCTGTGGACATTCCTTTAGCCAAAGCTACTCGCATAATTGTCGAAGCCATAGTGGAGACTCATTTTCCAGTTGCATGAAAACTTCCCACCATGGAAGACCATTTTGATAGACAATGATATTCTTGTTGCATCACTTCCCACTAACTTATCAACCAACTTGTCAATTGAGGCCTCTAAGCAAATTGATGGATGATTGAAAATACTAAGGGCTCCTATTGATATAAAGGAATATCCTCCACTAAACCCTCCATAGGATAGAGAACAACCTGCAATGGTCCAACCCACTAGTGAGTGTAATGTCCCCAAACCTTATTAAGTCAGCATACAATTAAATAATTATTTTTTAAGTTGTCGAATAAGATTAGATTAAAAGACAACTTAAATTAATTATTTTAATTGTGTTAAAGTGACTTAAGTTGGAAAAAGTTAAATATTTAATAAAGTCACTTTTTAAGGGGAAATAAGGAGTTCAATTATAAAGTAAAGTTGGGGAGTTATAAGGAAATATTATAAAGTGAAATATTTAAATTTAAAAGGTATGGAATTTTTATTATTTTTGGGTGCCACATTGAGAAGTTAAAAATAAAATTAATCATTTTAAAAAGTGAAATGCCAAAAGGGGGTGTAAGGTTTTGGCATGTTATAAAAGGGTTCTATTTGAGAAATTTATTCATTGAGGTGGATTTGGATATGAGAACACTTCTATTGTTGGAGGAGCTTTCTTCAATAAGGTTTGTGGGGACGAAATCCCTCGTAGGAAAATTCTCTGACATTGGTAAGAGATCCAATCTTAGGGGATTGCCATTTAGGAATCACTCTTGAGCTTTATTGTGGAGTTTTTATAGGGTTTTCAAGTTTGAATCTTTGGAGTTTTTGGGTCAACTGGGTTGTGAAGTGTTTGCAAATTAGAAAATTATTCTTCTTGTTGGTCACCCCTTTCTAGGACAGGTCGTACCACCTCTTCATTGCCTTTGTAGTCATTATTTGGTGATCTATATGGCATACAAAGCAATGTCCATGTGAAGAAGGGTTAGGTGTTGGGTTTTGAGGTAGATTGGCAAATTTATCTTGCATTTCTAGCTTGTCCTTGGGCCGTACCATTCCCAACTTGGACATGGGAGCTTGAGTAGCAAAGGTTCCTAGGATATGATACTCTTTCTACCTCCATTTGGTGGCATCAATCTCTCAATTTGTGGACAACATGCTACAAAGTGTTTTCTCAGCTATTCCTTGATTGTGGCGTCCAAATTTGAGGGTCTCACTTCACTGCTTTCAACTGTAGCATCTTGTCAAAGTTGCAAATATTTTCTAGGTATGTTAGTTCTAAACATGCAATGGTATTTTATGAATTGGGTTGTTGTTGTAATTGAGGAAATCTCGATATTTGGTTGTAATAGAAATCTAGAATTTTCAGCTAGTTGCATCATTAAAAATAGTGAAATTTGAGTATTTCATTGCTGCAAATTTCGTTATTTCTACACTTTATTTCCATTTGAAAGCATTAAGAAACATTGCCAATAACACAAAATTAAACACCAAAAAACCAAGGGTGAATAGGGTAACATACTATAGTGAGAGTACCTAGTTGGGCCCCACCTAGGAAACTACACAGTTTTGAGCCTCTACAAGAGGTAATCCTCCCCCAGCACAACATCCTTCAGAGATTCAAGTGCAACCAATAGAAATACCTATAAATTCATTCGCTTAGAATGAAAATTCCAATAGTCTTGAGAAAATCACTATTCAAGTTATGAAGCCTGATCCACGTGACCCCTTGGGTACCATTCAAAGGTATATCCAAGACCTAGAACCAATGGTTGTGGTTATGCAAGAGGTTGTTGACATTGCCAAATGATTAGATAACACTCATTCGCTTTGGTCATACAAAAGCGTATGACATCTTGAAGTTCATGGAGGATGTAATGTAGAGTTCAAAAGAATCTTCCTCTCCAAAGGATGGTCAATTAACTAGACTCCTTAGATGAAAACATCATGGCAACCTAACATGATAGCACCTTCATTTGGGGGAAGACTATGGTAAGGTTTTTTATCTATTGCAACACCATTTGGTCTCTCAAAATAAGCTTATGGAGCATGTGGATAAATCAATACAAATTTCACAGTAGTTACATGTTGAAGCAAATGAGCTAACCCAAAAATTTCAAGACTAATTAGCTCTGCAATCATGCATCACCGAAATTGAGAAGGCTAAAGTGACAACGAAAGAAAAAGCATTCAATGAGAAGAACAAGAAACTTATTGAATTACAACTAGAAAATGAGAGGACCAAGCGCCAGTTGGCTAAGGAAATTCATACAACCACCACCCTTAAAAAAAAATGAAAAAACTTGTTAGCTCAATAGAATGAAAACACTAAACAACTTTCCTTTCCACTTTATTCTCACTAAGTTCCCAATGTGGGTGAGGCGAGATCATACAATCTATGAGATTACAATTATACTTGAAATGAGTAGTTGAAAGTAACATTCACTTATCCAGGGGGTTAGCTAAGCACATCCACTTTGCAATGGGAAAACATATACAATAAATAAATGCAAAGTGAGATCTTCCACTTCTCAATGGTGAGTGGTACAACCAATAAACAACTCTTCCTCTTTTCAGTGGTGAGTACCAAAAAACCACTTATGCAGTGGGGTGAGTAATAATAGCGACTTATGCAATGGAGTAAGTAATAAGTAACAAGAGAAAGATCATTGGTGGTACTACCACCCAATGTTACAATGTTAGCTCTTACAATTCATTCCAAACCAAATACATATATTTTGTTACAAATATTAATATGATATGAAGTTGATTAAAGCACCCCAAATGGACTCCCAACTTAGGAAACTAACCACCAAACATTGTAATAGCAAATATACCTTAGAATATAGCAAATGGAATATTAAAGTCTGAAACTCTGTTGCAGTGGTTTGGACAGTGAGATAGATGACTCGGGAAACTTCACCCAACTACCTCCAACATGCCAAAATGATCATCAACTATATTAGCACTCAAACAATCATGCCAACTCACACCCAAACTCATGAAAAGAGTGTTTCACTCTTTAGGAAAGGTTATGTTAAGACATTTGCAAGTTTGAAACTATAATTGTGGCAAGTAGCAATAATGGTACTACCCCCCTTAAATCACTTCAAACTCCACACTCAACACTCCTACAATTTGAAAAGGAATCATACCAAAATGTAATGCTAAAACACATGAAAATAGTCCATACTAGAAAACTCAAATTGAAACTTCAAATCAGCTCCAATGGTGATTCTTGGTTGGAATCACACCACAGTCTAGCTCAAGAATATCTTGCAATTCCGAAACTAGAAATCTATGATGGATTTCATCCTCAAATATTGAAGAGAACCAAAGTCATTTCGGCAACATAACATTTTCATTCTTTAACATTTTATAACTTTTTTCTTTAAATTAAATAATTCATTATTTAATTTAAAGAAAAAACACTATGTGCTTTTAATTTAAAGAAAAAACACCTCCTTTTATAACTTTTTTCGTTGTTTTTTTTAAAAAACACTTTTTCCTTTTTGTTGTTTTTAAAAAAATGATTAGTTTGTTTTCACTGCTTTTTTTTTTTTTTCAATGAAACATTTTTTCTTTAAACTAAATAATTCATTATGTGCAAACATTTAATCATCTTTTCCATCAAATTTCCTTTTAAAAAAATAAAACCCTTTTCATATGCAAGACCCCTTTATTTCCCCTAGGCATCCAAATGGAGAATTAAAATACCTTTTCGAAAAAATATCACTTGAGTTATCAAAAATAATGATAAAACAATATAACTTAGGTGAATAAATTAATTATTTCACCCCAAAATCCCAAAACACATCGGAATCCAAATTTGACCACACCAATATGATACTAAGGTAGTAGGTGATTAATAAAAACTAATTTGGTGACTTACTATAAATAGACGTGTTCACCCCAAAAGTCAGAAAATATTTCAAAGAATGTCATTCAAATCAATATTGCCCACATAGTTTGCCACCAACAAAAGAAACCTTGTAACTCTGAAACTATGTCCTCCAAGAACTTTGGAGTTCTCCCAACTCTCCTAGAAATTTATAAAAAAACCCAAAAAATAACTAACACTCTCAAAACATGGCGTAAAAATGGGGACATTACAATTCAACTAGTGAAAACCACTCAAGAACGATAACTCTTAGCATCCCATCATTTGAAGCTTCACATAGAAGAAATCTATCAGTTATGCCAAAGCATCTCTCAACAATCCACTTTGTCTTCCTCAGTTTATAAACCTCTAGGGCTGTCTTCTCAACCACCCCCTCAATAAATGTTTAGATCATTTTGTTCAATCTTCCAATTTTGTTTTCCAATAATCTAGAAGACAACTTTCCTTTTTAGGGGGCTGGTATAGTTACCAAAATAATTCTATTAGTTTTAATTGTAGTCGACATAATTAGTTTTCAGATGTGAACAGTTGGGGGTTGCTGACAATTGGTAGTTCTCAACAACCATCGGCCACTTTATATACTCCTATTGTAAATGAGAATGGGGGACTGCATGTATGGAATTTCCCTGAACAAAATTAGTATAACTCATGAATGAAATATATCAAGAAATCATTGTGTAATTGTTGTTTTGAATTCTTATAGTTTTTGGCATTTATTATACTATTTACGCTGTAATATTTAAGCAACTAGAATTAGGCAGAAAACAATGATGCTTAGGCCCCATCCCTCCCCTAGCTCGAGTCTTATTGTTTAAGAGTTTGGTAGATCTCTCTAATGGTCAAGTTAAACATAGAGGAGGAGGCTAGCTTTTGAGTCATGGCAATGTAGTGGTTCTCCAAAGGTTGTTTTCAAGGAATCTCATTTGTTCTTGTGCAAATTTAAGCTTGAAAAAAAAATTGTAACTCACCTAGATCAGGCTTCTGCAGAAAATTTCTTATTTCCATTCAAGAATAATAATTATGATATCAATGATTTAGGTATTTCGCAGATAGATAGCGTGCAACATATAATTTCCTTGTTCATCTCTCAACAAACTGATCTGGTGAAGAGTCTAACTACAACCTTTTTAGTGAAGGGAATGTTGGTTCTCACAACTCCACTAGCAGCATCAATTTTGCATTTTATTTGGCCAAAGTATGGGACATGTATCTCATAGAAATTACTATCTATTCCAATGTTTCACCTACTGTATTCTTGAATTTGGTGGAAATTGTGTCATCTTGCAAGAGGCCTATCTATGATTAAATTTACAAAGCCATTGACTTAGTGGGACAGTTTATAATTGTTTATGGATTTACATTGAAATCTCAAGATGAGGATTATCTTAAAAAAAATAGTCATAAATGAAGTACAACCTACAGTTGGACTGAGCTAATTTGTGAGACAAAAGACTATCAAGTACTTTACAGTGTATCTTAATAATTGATAATGCAACAATTCATGTTAACTAGTAATATAAGAATATCCAAGAAAGTTCATAATTATTTAATAAACAAGCATGCTAAAAGTAATAAACAAAAACTGTTGCAGTGGACATCGTCCACTTTAAGATTTTAAAGAGGCAATGACAGTGATCAGGACATCCGCCATTGACGAGAGCAAAATAATGACACTGCTTAAAAGTTTGCTAGTCATATGAAAAGCTTCTTTGTAATACTAAGGAAGGTTAACATCATAGAAGATAATCACCTTGTTCGACGTAAGAAGAAATATGTTGGTTTTACGCACAAACACCCATAATGCATTTCTTGAATTAAAGTGACAAGTCAAAGGCGGATATACAATGCAAGTAAAGGAGAAATCATAAAATACTTAATTGTATAAAGCAATGGAATGACGTAAAGGCAATTGAACATGATGAATACACCTAGTAATGAAGGTAATGCTATTTCAAGTACAATTATTGAGAGTAATATGTTGTTTCAAGATATTATGAATAAACAGAAGTGAGTGTCAACTTACTTAGGCTAACAAAAAAAATCTTTAAAATGCCTCCACATTTAGCACTGTATATATTAACTCTAGTCTGCAAGTGGTCATTGAAAGAAGGTTCTATCCATATAAGATTAGTGAGTATTATAGTCTACAACTTTCTCTTTTGATAGTGAGAGAGATATTAATCCTTTTACACAAAGCTTCAATATCCTCCATGGAGTGACTGGTCAGAAACTATAGGATTTAATCAATAGAAACAAAATCTGATGCATTTATGTCTTTCCATACAATATCTAAGTGAAGAGTATATATAAAATGTTTTACAAAACATGTAAATGACAAAGTAGCAGATGTTGTCAATGCCATTC
The DNA here is from genome assembly GCA_007258455.2 of Sequoia sempervirens. Lineage (NCBI taxonomy): Eukaryota > Viridiplantae > Streptophyta > Pinopsida > Cupressales > Cupressaceae > Sequoia > Sequoia sempervirens. Next base: position 158,144 of record VDFB02328320.1, read on the forward strand.
TATTGCATGATACCACTGAAGAGCATGCTCCACTTAGCCTATTCACAAGGGAAAACGAGTGAGTGACTTATCTAGTTTGATTCCACCGTGCAGATCCATTCATACATATCAAAAACTGACAGTGCAAAGATATGTGAAACACTTTACCGCAAAAAGTTGTCTGAATAAATTTGCTTACATGTTTAAAATGAATTTGGGCAGCTGTCAATGATAGTTCAGGCTACGTACACTCATCAATTGCAAACTAATCACAATACCAAGCAGCCACCAAGATCCAATAGCCTCAAGTATTCATATTTGAATCCAAAGAACATCCTGAACAACAATGGAAAAAATGAAATTGAAAGCTATGACAACAAACACTTATCTCTAAGATCCATCCTTACGTGGGATAGAATCTTCCACTAAGCAGCCCATTTGAAATTTGATTTGGAAGAAGAAATCAAACACACGAAGGAAAAGCTCAGCCACATCTTTAGAAAAGGTTCAAGGATTACTACTAGTGATCCCACCATTGCAATGTCTGCAGCTGGGGAGTTATAAATGAAATTAGAGTTTGTTTAATCCAAAGAAGTTATATTGAGCTAACAAGGTATGTAGAGGTGGTGGTATAACTTGAAAAACTAAAGTTGGGAACTCAAAAATCTAAGCAGAAAACTATCTGCTCGGGAAGCCACTTCAAAAAAAATTGGTTGAGTGATGATCAAGAGGAATATTCTAATAATGAATTGGAGTAAATCCAAATGAAGGCCTAGCCATGGATGATGATGAGGTAAGGTACCTAATAGAAAGACATTTGAGACAATTTGTTCCTAAAATCTTTTAGCTACAAGGATATTAATTTCTTTGAGAATGAATCCAAGCCTTGTACAAGTATTCATGAAAGGAGTTATAGTATGTCTTAGTCCTTTGCTCCAAGTTGTGTTAATTAATTGGAACACTAGGGCAGATTTGATGCAAAGTAATGCATTCCAAGCTTGAAACTCATTTCTTGGCCTCTGCCCTACATTCTGCACGAGTCCTAAAATGCATATTCATCAATACCATCACTCACATTTTTTTGAGAACAAGAGGAACTTCTGTTTGACAATTGGGATCTTACAATTTCATTTTTCCATTCAATGATTTTGAAAACATGGAGGACACTGAACTGATTCCATCTCCTAACCTTAATGTTTTTAAACTAACAAATCTTTGAGGTAACTTCATTATTTATACCAAGATGTCCTAGCAAGCTAGCAGAATAAGTTTCATATGACCCAATGGGTCAAATGTATCTAGTGTTTGCCAACGCCCAAGAACCCTGCCATGTTTAAGACCATTAAAGATTTTAGTTCTGCATACTTTTCAAACATGACTTATCACTAACATACACATACATACAACATGTAGATATGCACCCTTAAAATAATAATAATATATAATAATGAGGTACTTTTGCACCAACATATTTTGTCAACTTAGAGAGAAATATTAAGGTGCGGGTCCTAAGATAGGATGTTGAATTTTTCCATCTCGTTGATCATTGCATAGCCCTTTTAGAAAATTAGTTTTCTATCAAATTAACCATTTGTATTATATGTTTAGTAATTTTTTTCAATTGATACAACAACATTACACAGATATCAGACACCTTTACCTTTAAGATGATTACAACACATTAAATAAGCCTGCAGCTATACTATATTAATAATTTTCAATATTATTTTTATGTCTACATATATATTTAAAAAAATCTTTATAAAACTTTAACTTCTATAAATTTAGAGCACTGGAACAAAATATTGAAAAGCAACAAAGTTAAGAAAGAATATGAGTTAGGGAAAAACAACAACATCAAAGTCCAAATTAAGAGGGTATGCTAATTTTATCTTTGGTTCTAAAATGAATGATAATAAACCTTAAGTTGGCAAGCAAAATTGACTGGTTGCCAATAAACCTAAAGTTGGTAAGCAAGAGTGGTCTATGAAAATACTCCATATCAAGTGGAAAATATAGCAAAGAAATAAACTTTTTGCAAACATGGTTTATTATAACCTGGAGGTGAATAATCCTTTTATGGCATAGATAAGTAAGACTATGAATTGTGCAGCTAGTATATTTAGTAGTAGAACTAGTTAACAAGCTGGATACAAATTAAGTAGATGGGCCTAATTATTATAAAAAAACGGGTTAATACTCAGTAGTCAGTACTGTTACCTCAGGCCTGTGTTTGGAATTCCTAGTCTAGCTTTGATATTAAAATTGATACATGTTTTTTTCATATCGACCAGCAACTATTTCAATGCAGAACCTAGTTGTACCACCAAAATTCTAATGCTGCTACATTTATGGTGCATGAAATGTATTCAAATTTCAGTATGGATTTGTTCTTAAGAAAAGAAAATGTCGAGACACTAAACGATTGTATTGTCACTTGGGTGACTGAGCTCTATGATGTTTAGCCATGCAAAGAAGAGAATCCTCAACCCACTGACATTGAAGCTTAAGAATCTTTTAGAAAACTATTAATAAGATCTCAGTCTTTGCAGGTATTCTGTCCTCCCTCCCCCTGTGTCTGTGCATTTGCACACAAATTTCAAAAAGATATGCCAAAATAAAAGAAAAAACCAACAAACAAAACAAATATGCAAAAGACGAGAAGCAGTTGCCCGCTGAAGATGACCTGCACCTGCACTGCACATCTGATTGTCATGCTTATATAATGATGACTCTTTGTATTGGATTATCATAATGTCTTTTCCTAAATACATACTAATGAGAAAGAAAACCCTAACTAACTCCTGAATTAAGTCTTCATTAGTCCTAGGCATACAAAACATGACTTACAATAATAATAATAAGACTAAGGACTAGGATACGGGACAAAAGACCTACCTACAATATATTGTGCCTAGGTACACAACATGAGGTAAGCACCGTGGAAGCTAATTTAGAGGAACAAATTGAGATGAAAAGGAAAGTGTAGGTCCAAACTTGAAATGAAATGATCTATAGCATCTGCATAGATGAAACAAATCATATCATCTATAAACCAATCAAGTTTTGTATTTGACTTTTCAATTCATTTTTTATTGGTAGATTCAAAATTGCATTTATCTTATTTGGTAGATTTACAAATTCTAATTAGTTTATAGTTCAAGTTGGTATCACCTCATTCACTCAAATCTCTCAATCATAATTTGTAGTTATAAATGTCTAGTTAGCAGCTTTTGGTGTTCATTCTAGTGGATAATGTGTTTCTTTGTAACAAATGGTTTGTAAACAAAATGCAAAATCTATGTTCCACGGCGTTTTGGGGACGGAGATGGGGGACAGCAGGGGATGCATTTCTGGGATGTTTCTTAGGGGGGCAATTTTTAGGGGACGGTAGGGGACGGCGACATACAAAATATATATATATATATATAACTTTTTCAAAATTTATTAATATATTATAGAGAGATAGAGGGAAAGAGAGATAGATATGTCAATAAATTAATAATTGATAACAACAATAGATCAATATGTAAATAAATCACGAGAGTAGTACTATAACAACATAAGAAATTTCATTAAAGAATTATTAAATTTATCACAGCAGTATCAAACATCAATAAAACCATGGTCTATCAATATCCAAATGTCTCAAGAATGTATCCAAAAGCCTCAAAGTTCAAACATGAAAATCAAAATTTAATAAAATCTCTTATCACAATGTTGTTCATCTTTCTTGCTTTAAGAATGAGCATAAAATAAAAATGTTAATATTTAACATTGGGAGAGATGGTGGGCCCCGCATGATTAAGAAAAGAGGAATAAAAATTTTAAAAATCAATTTTTTTAATTGTTTTTTAACCCCAAGAACCTCCCAGCCCGTGGGGGACAGCTAGCTGTCCTTGATACAATGGGGGACGTTTCTAACGTCTCCCATCCATACCAAGGATGGGGAACCGTCCCCAAATGGTCGGGACATTTCATGGCGTTTCCTACTGATTGGGCTGATTTGGGGATGGCAAGGGGGCAATCCTTTTGCGTCCCCCTATCCGAAGATGGTAGGGGATAGGGATAGTGGGTTTTGGGGCAAGGGACGCGTCCCCGTGTAACCCTATGCAAAATGCTTTCCACAAAATTTGTAATAAAAATCTAATATGTACAAGCAATCTCAATTTTATTATTTAAAATTCACTCCTAATAGAACAAAAATTATTTAAAATCTTTTTGTACTCTAAATGAACTTGAATTTTCTTATTGTACTTTTAGGCCATCATTCACAAATACCATTTCTAATTGTTTTTAAAAGTGATAACTGTTTATGATAACATGCAGCGTCAGAAGTAACTTCCAGTGATCTTCTTATTATGAATAAATTAAATAATAGCTCTAAGTTATTTAATTTATGGAGTTCCAAGAGACACGATTTTCTTAGAAGACACTTCTATTTGTTAAAGAAAATAATTCTTAATGAAAAGGCACTTAATTTCTAACAAGGCCGACCTTGTTCAAAAGACGTGATTTTCTATAAGTCGTCTTACTTATGATGGCCGACTTCACTCTTGGCAAAAGACGCATCCACTCCTTTTGTATTTATATTCATTACCATTCTCATTGTAAGGTATCATGTTTGAAGTCAAGTATATTCAATTCAAGTCTAAGTGCAAATCATCACAAGGCAGTTCTATATTGGTTGAAGTTTGAGTTCTTCTTTAGCGAATTTGTCTTTTGTTATTGTTGTGTTGCATCATCTATTGGTGCTTTTATTTGGGCCTAAATCTTGGCCTCTTGTAAAGAAGATCATTCTTGTAACAATTCAATATATAAGTGATATATTGTTGTTGGGTTTTTCTCCCTCAAGAGGAGGGTTTTCCCAGGGTATCTGCTGTGTTATTGTGTCTGATTTGAATTAATTTTCTGTGTATTTATTTGATTGTTAAAATTTACATGGTATTAGAGCCGGTTTGAGGAGATCGTGATCAGATTTGTTTTTCACAGCGATACTCTAGTCTCTTGTTATAGTTCTTTGTCTATCCTTACATCAATCAAGACGGTGAACAGATTGAAGATCGAGGATAGACTCGGAGCATCAAATTATACCTCATGGAGGTTTAGAATCATGCTCACATTGGAGGAGAATGATTTGGCTGAGTTTGCGGAGACCAAGGTTCCTGAACCTGAAGAGGAAGAAGAGAAGTTGCAATGGAGGAAGAGAGACATCAAAGCAAAGAAGTTGTTGGTTGATTCCATCAAAGACCACATCGTCCCTATTGTTTCCAAGTTGAAGATTGCAAGGGAGATGTTCAAGACATTGAGGAGATGTATGAAATCAACAACACCAGTCGAGCTCTTGCACTGAGGCAACTACACCATGTGAAGATGACGAAAGGAGAAACAGTGATTGCCTACTTCATGAGAATATCGGAGTTGAGAGATCAGCTATCCACAATTGGTCATGTGGTTGATGATAAAGATCTAACGATGCTTGCTCTCAATGGTCTTCCATTATCATGGGAGTCCTACATTCAAGGAATTAGTACAAGATCCAAACTTCCTAAGTTTGATCGATTAAGGGCTGATTGTATTTGAGAAGAATCAAGGTTGGTGGCCAGAGGTGTCGATCAAAATTCAAAGAATGAAGATATTCATGTTCTTGCCTCCCATGCTTCGAAGAAGAAAGGAAAAGATAGGAAGAAAGGATTCCTCAAGAGAAATTGTGATAAGGGAAATGATGATACACCTGCCTTCAAGAAGAAGAGAGATATGTCCAAGATTCAATGCTTCAGGTGTGATAAGTTTGGGCACTTCACTAAGCATTGTCCAACTAGACCTAAGCAACAAGCCACCATTGCCGATGTTGATGATGCTTCTTCGCAAAAGGATTCAAGTGAATATTTGTTCTACTCGGCATTGTCAAGCAATGTACCTACCGACACCAACACTTGGCTAATTGATAGTGGTGCTTCATGACACATCACCGGTTTTAAGGAGCACATATCAAGTTTGGTGGAGAAGGAGTCTTCTGAACAAGTCATCATTGGAGATGATGTTAGCTACTCCGTGAAAGGGATTGGGACCTCTACACTTCATTTGGATTCTGACATCACACTTCAGTTGAGTAATGTTCTTTATGTTCTTGGAATCAAGCAAAATCTTATTTCTATTTCAGCCTTGGAAGATAAAGGATATCAAGTTGCCTTCTCCAAAGGCAAAGTTCTTGTGTGGATGGAGAATTCTAGCTTCAAGGATGCTCAAGTAATTGGAGTTAGACATGAAATCCTTTACAGAGTCTGCACTCATCCTCTACAAGCTTTGGTTCATGATTTTTCAAATCTATGTGATCTTTGGCATCGGAAATTGGGTCACCTACACTTCCGAGCCTTACCTATCATGGAGAAGATGGTGTCGGGCCTTCCTAAGTTCAACCAGGAGCACGAAGGTACTTGCAAGGGTTGCACTTTGGGTAAGAATATAAAAGCCCCTTTTCATAGTAGAGAAAATAGATCTAAGTGTATTTTAGACCTTATTCATTCTAATTTATGTGGTCCTATGTCTATTCCATCTTCGAGTGGATTCTTGTATTATGTTTTTTTTATTGATGACCACTCTAGGAAGACTTGGATTTATTTTTTGAAATCTAAAGAGTCTGAGGAAGTGTTAGATAGGTTTAAGGAATTTAAAGCTTTGGTAGAAAAATTTTCTGGTAAAAGAATTAAGGTCCTCAGATCTGATAATGGAGAATACACCTCTAGCAGTTTTCAGAATTTTTGTATTGATGCAAGGATTAAGAGGGAGTTTTGTGTCCTCTATAATCCTCAATAGAATAGTGTTGCGGAAAGAAAAAACATGACGATCGTGGAAGTAGCGAAGGACATGATCCATGATCAATATTTACAAACCTTCTTATGGGTAGAAGCTTCCAGGACGGTTGTATATGTTCAAAATAGAAGTCCTCATAAGGTCTTGGAGAATATGACTCTGAAAGAAGCCTTTCTAGGGAAGATGCATGAAGTCAATCATTTGAGGATCTTTGGATGTCCTGTCTATGTTCATGTTCCAAAGGAAAAGAGAACTAAGTTGGAGCCTTCAGGCAAGAAGGGAATATTTGTGGGATATAGCGAGACATCAAAAGCCTACATAATATACATTCCAGGACAGAAGTTGATAGAAATGAGTAGAGATGTCACATTCGAGGAAGATGTTGCATTCAGGAGATCCAGGGGTATTCATATGGAGATCGATAATGAAGAGTCTCCTCAGGATATGGAAGTTGACCATACTCCTGAGATTCAAAGGGAGACTTCAGAACCAAAAGAAGATATTGATCCTGTTGAACCCTTGGAACCAACTGATGGGCCTACTGACATTGTTATTGGAAGAAAGAGACCTCTATGGGCCAGGCGTACTATGCAAAAGGCTAAAAGTTTTGCAGCTCCTAGAGGCACATTTAGAGAAAGTAAAAGGCCTCATAAGTTCTCCAGTTATGTTTCCTTAATGAGTCAGATTATAGAATCTGAGCCTACCTGTGTTGAGGAAGCATCTAGTCATCAGGTTTGGAAAGATGTTATGTCAAAGGAGTATCAATCAATTCTTAAAAATGATGTTTGGGACATTGTTCCTAGACCCAAGGGCAAGTCTGTGGTATCTTCTAAATGGCTATTCAAGATTAAGCATGTTGCAAATGGGAGCATTGAGAAGTACAAGGCAAGATTTGTGGCTTGTGGGTTTTCTCAGAAAGAGGGAATTGATTATGAAGAAACATTTGCTCCTGTTGCTCGCTATACTTCTGTCAAAACCATTATTGCTATTGCTGCATCTAGAGGATGGAAGATTCACCAGATGGACGTGAAGATAGCCTTTCTCAATGGAGTGATTGAGGAAGAGGTTTATATAGAGCAACCTGATGGATTTGAGGTTCATGGGAAGGAGTCTCATGTTTGCAAGCTGAAGAAGGCCTTGTATGGTCTTAAGTAGGCTCCTCATGCTTTGTACGAAAGGATTGATCGTTACCTATCAAGTTTGAGCTTCTTGAAGAATGATGTTGATTCAAATCTCTACTTCAAGGTAATCAATGGTGATGCATTAATATTGGTCTTATATGTTGATGATTTGATTCTTACTAGAGAAGATCACCTAATTCTTGAGTGCAAGAAGGAGTTGACTTCGTAATTTGAGATGAAGTACCTTCGGCTCATGCATTACTTCCTTGGCTTAGAAGTCTGGCAGAAACCAGATGAGATGATTCTAAGGCAAGGGAAGTACACCATTGATATACTCAAGAGATTTGGTATGATGAATTGCAAAACCATGTCTACACCCATGGAGACCAACCTACATAAGTTGAAGGAGGCTGCAGCTAGTTCAGACTTGGTGGATCCTACTTTGTACAAACAGCTAATTGGGTCCTTGATGTATCTAGTTAACACTAGACCTGATATTTGCTATGCAGTGAGTGCACTTAGCTAGTTTGTGTGTGATCCGAGACAGATACATCTTGTTGCAGCTAAACATCCTAAGATACTTGTGGGGTATAGTTGGATATGGGTTGAAGTATTCTTAAGATGCAAACTTGGAGTTACATGGTTATATTGATTCTGATTGGGCAGGTTGTGTCATAGATCGGAAGAGCACCTCTAGTTGTTGTTTTAGTTTGGGTCCAGCTATGGTATCCTGGTGCAGTAGGAAGCAATCATTTGTAGCATTGAGTATAGCAGAGGCAGAGTATATTGCAGCTTGTATGGCAGCTCGAGAGGCGATGTGGCTTCGTAAGCTCCTTGCAGGATTGTTTGGACAATCAATGGAGCCTACTATCATTCATTATGATAATCAGAGTTGCGTGAAGCTTTATGTCAATCCAGTGTTCCATGACAGAACCAAGCATGTTGAGATCAAGTACCACTATATCAAAGATATGGTATTGCGCAAGGCTATACAGTTGAGGTATATCAGCACTGATGAGCAGACGAAAGACATTCTCACCAAGCCTCTCTCCAGGGTAAAGTTTGTGTACTTTCGAAATAAGCTTGGTATGGTGGAGAATCCAGCCTTGACTGAGAAAGAGTCTCAGTATTAGTGAGCCTTGTTTAATGAGTTCTTCTCTATGAGAGAAGTTCGAGGTGAAATCCCTTGTTAATGCATTTTTCTCTGAGACGGAGGAATTTGAGGTGCAAGCCCTTGTTAATGCATTTCTCTTTGAGATTTTAGGTGAAAGCACTTGTTTCCACCCTCTGAGTTGAGTCATGGTGGATGTCATGTGTGTGACTCCATGACATATTTTGTACTTGTATTTCACCTTCTGACAGAGTCATGGTGAAAGTCACGTTGAGGTGACAACATCACACAAGTGATGAACACTTGTACTTACCATAGTATGGTTGTAGCCATTATGGTTGATATCGTGTTGAGGCGATATCTAATATCACGAAGAGGTGATATTATTTTATGGTTGTATCCATAAGTGTTAGACATCATGATGAGGTGATATGTCCTATGCAGTTGGAAGTCTACTCCCTAGCTGAGAGGGAGTGTTGATGATAACATGCAGCATCAGAAGTAACTTCCAACAATTTTCTTATTATGAATAAATTAAATAATAGCTCTAAGCTATTTAATTTATGGAGTTCCAAGAGGCATTATTTTCTTAGAAGACACTTCTATTTGTTAAAGAAAATAATTGTTAATGAAAAGGCACTTAATTTCTAACAAGGCCGACCTTGTTCAAAAGACACAATTTTCTATAAGTCGTCTTACTTATGATGACCGACTTCATTCTTGGCGAAAGACGCATCCTCTCCTTTTGTATTTATATTCATTACCATTCTCATTGTAAGGTATCAAGTTTGAAGTCAAGTATATTCAATTCAAGTCTAAGTGTGAATCATCACAAGGAAGTTCTCTATTGGTTGAAGTCTGAGTTCCTCTTCAGCAAATTTGTCTTCTGTTATTGTTGTGTTGCATCATCTATTGGTGCTTGTATTTGGGCCTAAATCTTGGCCTCTTGTAAAGAAGATCATTCTTGTAACAATTCAATATATAAGTGATATATTGTTGCTGGGTTTTTCTCCCTCAAGAGGAGGGTTTTCCTAGGGTATCTGCTGTGTTATTGTGTCTGATTTGAATTAATTTTCTGTGCATTTATCTGATCATTAAAATTTACAATAACCATATCTTGTGAGATAATGTTAGTTTATGAGGTTAACTTGTCAGTTCCAAAGTGAGGGTTGTTTAAGAACTTGCTCTACCCTAAAACATAGTATAAACAACTACATCCTTCAAATGCATGTAAAAGTTAAAATATTAGGCCATTTAAAACAGCACTTATAGAACTTTTGCAAGGTTGAAAACTGTGAGATATTGATGCGAAAAATACCCTCCATCCAGCTACTAAAACAAAATGAATACTAATATAAACCTACAGCAACAGGATACATTGTATATTAAGCTTTAAAAATCTACAGCAATGGAATATATTGTATATTGAGGTCTTGCCAATAAAACTTCAATTAAAAAATTGTCACAACCATTTCATCTTTGAAATCAATTTACTTTTGCAAGGGATCCTTATACTGCTGTTCTTCCCACCTCAAAGCTTCAACCACTGTTTGAAACCAATAGCAGACTTTACAACAAAACCTTAAAAAAATAGACCCTTGGTTTTCGTCACTTCATCTTCAAACCACAATTTGTTATTTCTTGCATTATAAAAACAATAATAGAGCAATCTTATAGTGGAACCCAATCTGCTTGTGCATACGAGGCTCGTTGGCATAGCATACTTTATCAACAATTTTGGCTCTTGAGCCAAACCAAACATATGTTCCTCCCATCCAAAAGCTTCAACCACTGCCTTGAAACCAACAACAAACTTTCCAACAAATCTTCTTAAAATCAGGAGTTTTCCATCTCTTCATCTTCTTTGTTACCTCCATCTTGTATATTTTTTTGGAAACTTAGAACGTCTAGTGCAAAATGGCATTATAATTGTTAAACATATTAAACATGCACAACTATCAGTCCCCTTCATAGGAATGAAGAAGTTTTTCATCTCTCCATCTTCATTGTTACCTCCATCTTATATATTTTTTTGCAAACTTAGAACATCTAGTGCAAAATGGCATTATTATTGTTAAACATATTAAACATGCACAACTATCATGTCCCCTTCATAGGAATGAAGGAATTAATTGAAGACCAGTAGCCTATTTATATTTCTTGTTTTCCAAGGGACAAAATAAGGGAAATAATTTCATAAAAGCATTGTAATTTGAACCCAACCATCTTTTTGAAAGGACAATTTAAATCTTATTATTAGTGGCCATCTAAATGAGAAATTAAAAGGCCTATGTATTACTCTATTTAAATAAATTTTTAAATCACTTGGAAGGAAAAGTGAACATAATTAAGGCCACAAAAGGGGGTGCCTATAAAGGAGGAAACTGCCCAAAGTAAGACATTCATTTTGTCATAGTATTGAATTCAATTTTCAAATTTGAATATTCAAGGACAAAATGTCAAAAACCCTTGGTGTGAATTTTTGAGAACGAAAACCCTCTTAAGATTCAATTTCGGATTTGAGGATGAAAACCCTCATATCCATTTGAGGAGTTTCTATGCAAGGATCACATTTGGCTTTATTGTTGCACTTATTTTGATTCATATTTGTAACTAAATTGTTTCACATCATCATATTAACATTATTGGCCAATGGACCATGTCCCTTTTTAGGATTGGATTGATAGAGAAGACCTCTAGCCTATCCCCATTTCCTGTAGGTTAAGGATAGAGCAAAGGAAATAAAATTAATGATTGCTTAACTAGGTCCAATCACTTTATTTTTAAAAGAGAAACTTAAATATTATTTTAAGTCCTATGCAATTATTTTTTTAAAAATGCTTTTAACACTTCATCCAAAATGTAAGTTAGAAAGAAGCCTTTGAATGTAATTTGAAACTAATTTTAGATATTTGAAGGGAAACACAAAATAAAATAGAGGGCACAAAGTAGGTATTAAGAATTTGGGTAGATCAAAAGAAGCTGCAAAAAATTAAACAAGAAGCCCAACAAAATGTGAACACTAATTCCCAACAGTAGGCACCTATAAAAAGGAAGTCAAGGCTCACATCAAATCATCCTATGCTATTATATCTGATTTTGTTATTTCATTGATTTTCCTATTTTGGAGATTGAAGCATTCAAGGATGGAAATCCTTGGTGTTAGAGATCCAAAAGGTGAAAACCCTCTTGATTTTCTATAATTGGATTCAAGGACGAAAAACTTCATATCCTCTAAGGCGATTCTACTGAAAGATTGCATTTGGGATTATTGATCCTGTTTGTTAGATTCATATTTGCAGGAAAATTGTACCACGTCATCAAATTCACATTTTGGGCCCAATTTTTAAGTTTACATGATTTATTAAGGATTTCAGCTTTTGGAGGGTTAGAACGATTTATATTTGTTGTTAGTAGATCCCTTGGACCAACAGCTCTTTGAGGTTTTCAGTCATTGTTGAGATCATTTTTAGCCCTCTAAGTGGTTGAGTCGGCATATTGTGAATGTTTTTAGCCACCCTTGTTGTTGTGCTTAGAGTAGATGTTTGCTATTGTAAGTCAAATCAGTCCTAGGGTTTGTTGTATTTTTGAAAGTTCCAAAGTTTCTAGCATTTTTGGAAGACTTTCCAAGTATCTAGCATTGTTCCAACGACTACCACACCATTTGGGAGCCGATGTTCAATCCTAGCACCAGCCATACAACAGTTATTTGCTCGTATCTACATTTATTACAGTATGATTTTGAATTATTCTGGTTGCCAAACACAACACCCTTGTTGAAATTCATTGATTGGGTCACCATACAGTCACATGGAGTTGGATCTCCTCATTTGTAAGTGAAATTACATCATTTTTTGTTACTATTTGAACTGATCATAAATTGTTTCAATACATGGACATTGTTGTTGGCTGAAAACAACCCTTGCTGTTGTTAGACCCTTTTATTTCTACGATACCTTATCAATCATTGAAGGTTTTTGCTAATGCAATATCATTTATAATTAATTGTGTGGTTGCATACAAGGGTTACACATTTGTTTCAACTAATAATAGTTCAAATCTGTTGTATACTAGCATTATGAGGGTTTGAATTTGCTATCTGGAAGTGTAAGTTTCATGTACAAGGGTTTGCAATATTGCATTATTGTTGATTAGCTAGGGTTTGACATCTACATTGATCATTTGATAATTGTTTCAGCTTACACATGTTTGATAAATCATTCATTTCCTAGAGTTTTCTAATTGGAGACATTACAATTGAGGTTTGAAGCATTCCAAGCTCAAACATTGATGCACCGTATTTCCACATTTCAAAATTGAAGGTTCTGAAAACATTTCATGATGTTCATATAGCTGGCCACCCTGGTTTTTATAAGACTTATAGGCAGATTCGTGAGATGTTCCCTTGGAGAGGACTCAAGAATGAGGTCCTCCAGTAAGTGCGGGAATGTCCTATATGTCAACAAAATAAAAATGAGCATACATGCCCTGCTGGTCTATTGCAGCCCTTGCCCAGCCCAAACCAAACGCGGGAAAGCATTTCTATGGACTTTTTCACTAGACTTTCCAAAGTGCAAGGGAAGGATTGTATATATGTGATAGTGGATAGATTGACCAAATTTGCTCATTTTTATGCCATTTCAGTAGTGTATATAGCAGTTCAGGAGGAAGATTTGTTCTTCAAGGAGGTTTTTAGGTTGCATGGGATTCCAAAGAATATTGTTACTGATAGAGACAATAAGTTTATGAGCTTGTTTTGGAAAGAGTTGTCCAAATTGACTAGAACCGAATTGACTCCTAGCACGAGTTACCACCCACAAACAGATGGGAAAATTGAAATTGTCAACAAATGGGTGGAAGGGTACCTACGGAACTACGTGCTAGGGAAGCAAAAGTCTTGGGTGAAATGGTTACATTTGGGAAAATATTGTTATAATTCAACCTATCACATGTCCATTAAGATGTCTCCCTTCATGGCCTTGTATAGTTACGAAGCTCCTAGCATCATTGATTTGTTGTTTGGTGATAGTAGACTCCCTAAGGCCAAAGATCTATTACAGCAGAGTCAATATATTATGATATCTTTGAGAGACAACATTTAGCAAGCTCAAAATTGGCAAAAAATATATGATGATCCGCATCGAATTGAGTGTGTATTCGAGGTGGGGGACATGGTGTATTTATGCGTGCAACCCTATAGGAAGTCTACTCTTAAAAAGAGTGGATCGAAGAAGTTGAAGCCACGATTTTATGGCCCATTCAAGATTTTCAAGAGGATTGGAGAGGTGGCATATGAGCTAGAGCTACCAGAGAGTGGCAAGGTACATAATGTTTTCCATGTGTCATGCTCAAGAAGGCGCTTGGACATATGTGATTCCTTCTTCTGAGTTGCCTCCTTTGGATGAGGAAGGAAAATAGGTGTTAGTTCCTGAGACAATGATTGATCGTAGGGAGCGAGTTTTGTGAAAGAGGACTATCAAGGAGTATTTGATTAAGTGGAAAAATTTACCTGTGGAGGATGCTATGTAAATTACCCTACCCAAGAAGGATAGAATTTTTTTTTATTTTCCCATGTTTGACAACGTGGGCATTTTGTCAAATATTTATCAAGTGGTTGCTCAGAACTTGTTTATAATGGCTTCCAAATTATAATAATTATTTTTGCATTACATTCACAAACTTTACCACTCACAAATCCAAACTACAGAATACTAGACATTCTATAGCTAATAAAACTACTTTAGCTAATCGCATACAACTAATTAGATATTTTATGATCTAACAATATACCATATTTTCCAAAATTATATCAAATATACTATACAAGATAGCCTAGATGTAGTGACAAAATTTCCTTGTTCCAATATTCCTTATTAGAATGCTTATTTACAGGGATACCCGGGGACGTGTCCCTCACCCAAATCCCCCCTCTTGGTTCTGGGGACGTCCTGGGTACCAGGGGATGGCAAGGGGACGGCAGGGGACTATCCCCCTTTATTGAAAATTCGGGGGAAACGTCCCGGGGATGGGGAGACGACGTTTCCCCAAAGGCAGACGGCTGAGCCATCCCTCAACCATCCTGGGGACAGCCGGCTGTCCCCCGCGTTTTGCAGCCTAAAAACTTTTTTAAAAAAACATAAAATTTAAAAAAGAATGGTCCTGCCTACGTGGCATGTGTGGGCCCTCATGTTTTTTACTCCTTTATGAAATAAAAAAGGCCTTTAAAACTTCATTTTATTCATTTTGTTTGTTTGAGCAGCCAAGGGTTTGAGAGGAAAAAGAATTGCAACCATTGAAGGAGAAGGAGCAGCAGTTTGAAGGAGGAGAGGAGGTTGAAATAGTGTTGTTGGGAGTGAAAATCCATCAAAGAGGTATGCATTTCCTTTCCCTATTTTCATTTTTTCATTTTTTTGCAAAATATGAAGTATACATAGTCTGATTTTTATTTTTTTTTGCATTTTCAGTCAAAATTTGTATTCTAAAAACAAAAAACATGAGCAGCAATGAGGGTGGGAGTGATAGTGAAGTTGAAATGCAAGCTAGAAGGGAAACTAGAGAGAAAATAACCCCTACCCAATGCCATCCTTCATCAACCAATACCAAAACTATGAAAGACTATGCAAAACACCCATTAGACAAAAAAAACCATTCCTTCAATTTGTGACAGCTAGGGGTGAAAGACAAAATAATTCCAGGGGGAGTAGGGTTTGGTTTTGCCATGTTTGTGAAAAGGAGTTTAGGGGCAGCTACACTAGAGTTAGGTCTTATTTTTTGGGTGAGGTGGGCCATGGAGTTAGAGTGTGTCCTACATTAACAGATGCACTATTTATAGAGTGCCAAAAAATTTAAATGGACTGTGATGGTGGGGTTCAAGGTGGGTCTCCTTTCCCAAGTTCACAATCATCTATGCCTACGCCTACTCCTAGTCCTTCCACGGTTGGTAGTAGTGTTATCTTAAGAGGAAAGAGGAAGGTGATTGGTAGTGATAAGGCAGCCTCAGTTGAGTCCATGTTTCAAAACCAAGCACGAGAAACCACTGAATCCTCCATTGCCAAATTCTTTTTTTCCCATGCCATTCCATTTCATGTGGCCCGTTCCTCTTATTTCAAACAAATGGTGAAATACATAGCCACTATTGGTCCTTCATTCATACCCCCTAGAGATCATAAGCTACGCATTACCCTCCTAGACAAGGAGTACTCGAAAGTTAATGTGTTAATGGAGGAGATGAGGAAAACATGGAGGAGGACGGGGTGCTCTATAGTGATGGATGGGTGGACTGATTGTAGACGTCAACCACTCGTCAATGTCATAGTCACATGCCCTGCTGGTTCTTATTTTCTTAGAGTAGTAGATTATTCACGGAGACGTAAGGATGCTGACTTCCAATTTTCCATTTTGAGAGATGCCATAGAGGAGGTTGGGGCTACAAATGTGGTGCAAGTGATCATTGATTTAGCACGTGTGTGCAAATCGGCTGGGTTGATGGTTGAGGGTACTTACAGGCACATATTTTGGACCCCATGTTGTGTTCATGTATTGAACAATGCATTGAAAGACATAGGGAAGATGGATTGGGTGAAGAAAATGGTGGCAGAAGCTAGAGAAATTCAGATGTTCATTTGCAACCACCACACCTCACTTGCTCTCTTCAAGACATTTTCAAAGGAGTTTCTCAAACCTGTTGATACAAGGTATGCCATTTACTTCATTTTGTTTCACTTTCAATTTGTATTCATAATCTGATTTTCTTTTAAATTTGTATTTTTTAATGAATCATTGAATTAATGAATGTAGATATGCCACATACTTCATCCTATTGGAGAGGATGCTTGAGTGCATGAGCCTCTACAACTAATGATGGTCAATGTTGAGTGGACTAGATGGCCTAATGCAAGTTCTACTCAAGGAAAGAGCATCAAACAAAAGATCCTCGATGACGATTGGTGGGCCAATGTGAAGTAAGACATATTAGATGGCTGATTTTCATATTAAATTTCTGATTTTAATATTTTTATTTTATTGTCCAATGTTCCAACTTTTGAAGTTTCTAACATGTCAATTAACTTGTCAACTAATTATTTTGAACTTGTTATTTTCATTTTGCAAATATATTTTCTCCTTCATCAGGCCCATTGTAGATGTCATTAGATATGCTGATACAAACTCTCCTAGTCTTGGAGAGATATATGAGACATTTGACACTATGCTTGGGAAGATCAGGCAAGTTATTTTGGCAAAGGACCCCACTTTGGATTTATATGAGCAACACATTAGGCCCATTGTGACGCGGAGGTGGAATACAATGAACACCCCGCTTCATATGGCTACCTTTGCTCTAAATCCAAAATGGTATGCACCAAGGGATGGTAGGGTGCCTCCATGTGATGATGCTGAGGTTTTAGATGGGTTCACACGGGCCATTGAAAAGATTTATCCACCAGAGCAAGCTTCACTACTTCGGTCACAATTTCTAGACTTTTCTAATCTTAATGGCCCAAACTTGAGTAAACCACAAGCGAGGTTGGATAGAGCTATATTAGCTCAATCGAACCCTATTTGATGGTGGACCTATCATGGGAGAGATACACCGCACTTGAAGATACTTGCCACTCGCTTTCTTGCACAAGTTTCTAGTTCCTCTGCTGCAGAGAGGAATTGGTCCACGTATAGCTTTATCCATTCCCTCAAGAGGAATATCCTTACCTCTAGACAAGTGAAGAAGCTAGTGGCCGTTCATAGTGCTCTTCAACTTCAGGATTGGAAAACTCTAGAGTATTGACAGACTCCAACTCTACGGTGGTATATTGATCCCAAGGATGCGGCTCAGGTAGATGAGGAGGAGACAGCTGAGGGCTTGGTTGGGATCCCATTGGCTGAGGAGGAGCATTACAGTGGCAGTGACTCAGAGGATGACTCTGATTTTGATGCGGTTATGAGAGATGAGTAGGAGCAGCAATGCTCTTTATTTATTTTGTATTCATTATTGACATACGATATTGTATTTTGATTTTCATAGAAAACTTTAAAACTATATGGCAGCAATGTAGCCTTTGGGCATTTTGATATAATATCAATAGTTGCTTCTGGATTTGATTGTGTGTATGCTTTTTGAATCAACGTTTTGAATCACACCCCGTGATCCATCATCAGGATAGAGAGCTCTCTATCCTGATGATGGATCACGGGGTGTGATTCAAAACGTTGATTCAAAAAGCATACACACAATCAAATCCAGAAGCAACTATTGATATTCTTATGGATTGTGGAAATCTAATAACAATGATTTTGATATAAGTTTATAAATTATAACTTGGAGGTTGTTTCATTATTCGTGTATGTTAATTTTGAATGCATATTGAGTATTGGCATAATGTTGAACACAAATGTTATATGTTAATGTTCTATAATGTGTATTATGCATGCCTTATTCATGTTATCTATTAAATATTTAAAATTTTCCTATATTTTTTAAATTTTCCCTATATTTTTATATAGCCATCCCCTGTCGTCCCTAATTTTGGCCTCAAAAATTGGAAACTTGGGGACTCGTCCCACTGTCCCTTGTCATCCCCATCCTAGAAACTTGGGGTAACCTTGCTTATTTAGCATAAGTAAAGTACCTAGATTGAAGTGTATGACAACAACATGAGTACAACTTCCTTTGCAAGTATTGTACAATAGTTTGGAGGGGGTAGCAAATGGTTTGAAGATGATGTCGACTCCTCCTTTGACCGGTCTCCTCTTCCACATCAGCCTACACACCCCTTAATATGTACGACACTCCCTAGCAGTTGCGTCTCATTAAATTTGTATGGCATTATTAATAAGTGTTGCGACCTTCATAAGGAAGTACGGTCCATCTTCATCTCCCTCAAAAACCACAATAATATGAGCCTTGCTTATTTGACTTGGAAAATGGTATGGAAATTGAGGCAATGAGAAGACAATGTTAATATTTATTAATCTGAAATCTCCTGACTGCTCCCATTTTGAATTGGTATGGCTACATTAACAGTTGCTGAATAAAATATAATATTTCATTCTTTTCACCATAATTTGCAACCCTAAAATCCTCTGCAAATAATAGATCAAATACTATGAAATTTGTCTCCAAAAGAGACTTCACAAATTTCCACTCAATTATTGAATACAATCGCGAAACTTGGGTGATTTCGCTTGAATTTTAACTAGGGAAGATAGTTTCACTATTGAAACTAGTATACTCGTAGGGTTTCCATCCTAGCATTTCGAGCTCTAAAAAGCTCCTCAAAAACCAAGTAGAATAATGATCGATGCTCAAATGAGCCTCCAAAATTGTATTTTGTATCTTCCATGAATAGGCCCTCAATAATATTTTCCCTCCTTTTAATAATTTAAATATTTGAACTTTAGAGGGAAAATATAATATTAAAGTGACTTTTAATATATTAATATTTTACTTGAGTCAATAAATATTAATTAAATAATAGTATTCATAACATATGAATTTAGGAATGGCGGAACAGGGAGGAAGGCGCACAGGACAGGGAGGCGATTTGCAGAGGCTTGAAGCGCAGAGATTTAGAGATGGCATGTGGGATAGGCAGGAGGTTAGAGGAGCTCGGAGACAGCAGCGATGGGGAGATGAAATGGAATTCGTGGAACCCATGGAGACTTTCAGGGAGAAGATTAATAAAGGATGGAATGCGTATGGCGAGCAGGGGGGCACGGGGTCAGAATGGCGTTTATAGACCACAATGGGTGCTGGAGAATGGTCAATGGGTGGATAAATGTTATTCAATACATAGTACCCGACAGAGGGAGGACTGGAGAAGGCAGAACCATTGGGCAAGAGCCATCTCCAGTTCTGGGTGGGTAGCGAATGAAAATGCTCAATCTAGAAAGCAGGGGAGACAAGAGCCCTCATGGAGTTATCCAGGGCGATTAGATTATAACAGGAACAGGTGGGGGGGAATGTGGGGGGGTGAAAATCTACCGTTATACAGGTATTCACGTGGTAGGAAGGAGGAGTGGTCTGGGAAAGTGCCAAGCCCACATAGAACTCATGCAAGGCAGTGGCATCGAGTGGTGCTAAACGAGGATAGTCAAAGAGAAGAATGGAATCATGACAGAGGCAAAAAAACGGCGGCAGAGGAAAAGGATGATTCAAGGTGCGGTAGCATAGAGACTGGTATGCCCTTGAAAGTACCTAATCTTACTGTTTCTTTGAAGATCGATTCAGTTAAAGAAACTAGGGTTTTGCTTAAGGATATAGGATTATTCATGAAATGGGGCAGGGGTCATTCAAAAAAACATAAGGATATCAAAAACTGGTGTTTAGAAAAACTGGGACATAAGACTGTAGTCAGGGCTCTACAAGACAACTGTTATCTGGTTACATTTCCAACATAGGAGGATAAAAATAAGGTCAGAAACTCAGGGCCTTATTTCATGGAAGGCTTAGAAATGCATTTTTTTGATTGGAGTCCTAACTTTGACTCTGGCAAATTGGTAATAGAGGAAAGTTACACTTGGCTATGATTATATAATCTACCCTCTGAATATTGGGCTGAAAATACGCTCAAGGTAATTGGAAGACATTTTGGAAAATTCAAATACTTAGATAAAGTCCAGGAGGATAGCTTGCGTGGCACATATTTTAGACTTTGTGTTGTAGTCTCACAGAAAATGGTGCTCCCTACTGTAGTAGAACTAGATTCGGAGGGAGGAGTTTGGAGGCAGGAAGTTATAAGGGAGTATAAGCTGACAATTTGCCCCAGGTGTAAATCGGCAGAACATGGCAGGGAGACTTGTTCGTTTTGGGTTGTAGCCAACGGAATTAATATGTATGAAACTGTAGGAGACGTACGATCAGCCAAAAATGATGAAGTCCCAATGGGTCTTCCATTAACTGATATGGAAAAAGAATTAACAGACTCTATATGGCCCCCAGGTAGAGTAAGCAAGGAATATGGGGAGACTGATTGTCTCTATTTGAATTTGCCTAATGAGGAGTTACGGGAAGGTTCTCAAATTGGTCAATGTGCCCTATTAGAGGAGGCAATCACTTGTTTGATTGATAAGAAAAAGTTGGATGGTCTATCACAGACGGCAGAATTTCAGGATTCAAGTAGGACAGCAGAAGGGGATGGGGAGAGGCAATTGGAAACAGTAGTTGAGGAGTGTGGCAGAAACATAGTTTTAGTCGGTAAGGAAGTAGAGGAGATCAAAGAAGATCAGGGATGGGGGAGTAAGGAATCTGAATCAGACTTGGATGAGAATTATGTGGACACTCAGGTAGGTATAGTGGATGAAAGAGGAATAGAACAAATACAATCAGATCAAAAAACCCCTAGAATGAGGTCTGCTAAACAAAAAGGCTGTAAATCTAATAAAGAAAAACTGGTTATGGCGGGGCATGCCAAAGGGCAAACTAAACTGAACCAAACGATTTTACGAAACGGGAAGGAACTATTCCTTCCCGAGGAGCCATGAGGGTCTTAAGTTGGAATGCTAGGGGCTTAAATGCCCCTAGCAAGTGGCGTCTTTTTAGACGTCAAATGGATACTAGCAAACCAGATTTAGTGTTTGTACAGGAAACAAAGTGGAGTAGAGAGGAACAGGAAAATAGAATGAGATTTTGGAGGGGCTGGGAAGGTGTTTTTGTGGAAGCAGAAGGAGCCTCGGGCGGATTAGGAGTAATTTGGAACCCTGCCAAGGCAGACTGTACTCTTATCTCGTCTAATCGAAATTGGATGCTGGTCTCGGCGAGATATTTTCATAGCAATTTTGAGGTGAAAATGATTAATGTTTATAGGCCAACTGCCACAGCATCAAAAAGGAACATTTGGGGGATGTTATCAGCAACTTTAGTACAGCTGAAGGAAGAGCGGGTCTTGTTAGGGGGTGATTTCAATGCCACGCTGAACAATTCAGAAAAACAAGGTGGATTAAGAAACCTAACCAAGGTACAGAAGGATTTCCAGGACTTTGTGGACGGAAATGAGTTAAGGGAAGTTCAAGCAAAAAATAGAGTCTTCACATGGACCAATAGAAGGCTAGGCTTCTCTGGAATCGCAGAAAAGTTGGACAGATTTTTGTTATTTGGGGAATGGAGTCAAACAACAAATCTGATTGAAACTTCAATTCTACCCTTCAGTGGATCAGATCACTTTCCGATTCAGCTGAGAATAACACAAGATGATTTCAAAGGAGGCTCTCCTTTTCGATTTGAGAAAATGTGGATTCGTGATCCTAGTTTGTATGAGATGATTTCACAATGGTGGAGAGAGTGTAGGGTGGGCAAGCAAACTCATCTATTCACTTTCCATAACACGCTGTCCTATATCAAAACAAAGTTACGGGCTTGGAACAAGGAACATTTTAAGAATATCTTTGTGGAAAGCGATAGGATAGAGACGGAGCTTAGGAAACTCAATGAAAGGATAATAGAGAAAGGTTTGGGGATAGAAGAATTTACGAAAGAGAAAGAACTGAAAGTTGAGCAATCAGAAATTATAGCCAGATTGGAGTGTCATTGGAGGCAGAAATCAAGGGAATTGTGATTACAGGAAAGCGATAGAAATTCAAAGTACTTTCATAATACAACCTTAGTCAATAGAAGCAGAAATAGAATTGGAGAGCTTGAGAGGGAGGATGGATCAGTCATTAGAAATGAGGTTGAGAACAGTCAAGAAGCTGTTAGATATTTCGAAACTCTTTTTACCCAAGAAGATCAGCAACATGGGGTTGAGAGGAATGCTTTTCTGAGCAGAATTCCAAGTATTATTTCAGAAGGTGATAATAAGGAGCTGTTAAAGCCAATTAGTCTAGAAGAGGTAAAAAAAGTCACGTTTCAGTTGGGATCAGATAAGGCGCCAGGGCCAGATGGCTTTCCGGCCCTTTTTTATCAAAAATTCTGGGAAATAGTTAAGGATATCGTGCTCAAAGCTGTGGAGGAGTCAAGAAGAAAGAATACAATTTTGGGGGCAATCAACCATACTTTCATTGCACTAATACCCAAGAAAAAGGAAGTCAAAAATATGGGGGATTATAGACCAATTTCATTATGCAATACCCTTTATAAAATCATCACAAAAATAATAGCAAACAGGTTGAAAGCGGTGATTGATAAGGTAATTTCTGAGGAGTAGAGTGGCTTTATCCTGGGGAGATCCATTGTGGAAGGTATAATAGTTGCACGTGAGACCATTCATACGGCCAGGAAAATTAGAATTCCAAGTATGATTTTAAAACTAGATATCCTTAAAGCATATGACCATGTGGATAGACAGTTCGTGGCTGAGATGCTGATTAGGTTTGGCTTTGATAGGAATTTGGTGGGTTGGATTATGAGCTGCATTGGTTCTCCTAAATTTTCTGTTTTGATCAATGGGGTGGCCCAGGGCTTCTTCAATTCTTCTCGTGGAATCAGACAAGGGGATCCACTATCCCCCTTCTTATTCATCATTATGGCAGAGGCATTAGGTAGGAGTATTTGTCAAGCAAGAATGGATGGCTCTTGGAAAGGGATTGAAGTCACTCCTGGGGTGGAGGCAAGCACCCATCAACAATTTGTAGACGATACCATTTTGTTTGGGCAAGCATCAAGAACAAAGGCAAGAAAAATAAGGAATCTTTTGGATGAGTACAGTAAGGCCTCAAGGTAGGTTATAAATTGGAGAAAATCAGAGGTGCACTTCCTTAATGTGCAGCTGAGTCTGCAAAGGGACCTTACCA
Source organism: Sequoia sempervirens (assembly GCA_007258455.2). Classification (NCBI taxonomy): domain Eukaryota; kingdom Viridiplantae; phylum Streptophyta; class Pinopsida; order Cupressales; family Cupressaceae; genus Sequoia; species Sequoia sempervirens. The sequence goes on from VDFB02328320.1 coordinate 181,889, forward strand.
GAATCTTGGGTGTAAGAGCTGCAGGTCTTCCTGGGAGGTTTCTTGGTATGCCACTATTTACTGGGGCTAATAAGAAGAGTTTTTGGGATAAATTAGTTGACAACTGTAAGAAAAAGATGGAATTATGGAAAGGGAGGTGGCTTACATCTGTTGGGAGAGTGTTAATGATTAAGGCAGTGCTGGCAGCAATACCAGTGTATTCAATGGCATGTTTGAAGTTACCAACCAGCATAGATGATCAGCTCAGCCAAATTATGCAGAAGTTTTTTTGGAATGGACCGAATGATACTAACAAGGTCCCTTTACTAGCATGGGATAAGATTTGTAGGCCGCATCAGGCGGGTGGGGCAGGCATTAGACAAATGAAAATTATGAACTTAGCAATGGGAGCAAAATTGGTGTGGATGATGTATAAAGGTAATCAAAAATGGGTTAGAATATTAAGGAAGAAATATCGTAATTCTGCTGATCCCGTTAGTATTTTGAAAATTATGAACCCGCCAAGAGGCTCTACCATTTGGAATTTTATTTGTGAGAGTAGAAGTATTATAACTAAACATATCACATGGGAGGTGCATAACGGGCAGAGGGCTTCTTTCTGGAATGACTCTTGGGATGGACATTTGAAATTGAGTAGCAGACCGCAATTGGATGAGTTAAAGGAAGAGACAATCAGAATTTGGGGATCCAAAGTGTGTGATTATGGTAATAGAGTTACTATAAATGGGATGAGTAAGTGGGTATGGAAAGATCTCAGCGTTATTAATGCCCCAATAGAGCAAAAGAACACTTTATCAGCAATCTTAAGGGAGAGGATTATTCCTGATACAGACAGTGAGGACATATTAAGATGGTGTGCATCTGCAGATGGGGAATAGAAGGTTAAGATAGGATATAAATTAAAGGAAAATGCAGAATCTGATCATTGCAGGCCAGTATCTCTCTTTTGGGGGAAGGATGTTTTACCGAAGGCAGGGGTGTTTACGTGGCTTGCAGCACAAAACAAGATTCTAACTCAGGATAAGCTGGAGATGTTGGGGTTTCAGGGGACCTAATAGGTGCATTCTTTGCAAGCAGCAGTTGGAAAACGTGGATCATCTTCTACTCTCTTGTCCTTATTTTGCTTATTGTTGGAAATCCAGTATGGGACAACTTGGTTTCCAGACCCCCTTTTCTCAAGGTCTGTATGACTGGTTATGTGCCTGGCCGAGAAAGAAAGATAAAGGTGTTTTTAGTAGTATTTGGCAGATTTTGCCATCCACGGTCTGTTGGGAATTATGGAAAGAAAGGAACAGAAGAATCTTTAAGGATCAAGCGTTGGCCAGGGAGAAGTTGGTGAAGAAAATAGAAGGGTCAATTGTGGAGTTAGTCAATGTGGCTGCTAGAAGGTGTCCATTTTCAAAAAATACCTTTTCTAATCGGGATATAGAATTAACGAATAAGTTTCAGGGATTGAGTATTCCAGTGGTGGTTGGGCCTCAGAATATAGCGCAGAAGGCTAAAGTAAGAAGGAAAACAGTCTAGCAAAAACCGGAGGATGGGTGGATCAAAATAAATTTTGATTGGGCGTCTAGTGGCAACCCGGGCTTGGCAAGGGTCGGGTGCGTTGCTAGGAACTCGGAAGGTGAAGTGATTGCTCAGAAAGCAAAATTTATTGGTAAGGCATCAAACAATGAGGCTGAGTTCAGGGCTGTGTTAAGTGGATTGGAGCTGGGGAAGGATATAGGAGCAGATAAAATACATTTGGAGGGTGACTCACTCATCGAAGTTAATGCGATCAGAACTAACTTCACCCCTAACTGGTTGTTGAGGCGATGGTTGGATCCTATTGCAAAGCTTAGTGGGTCCTTTTTGGAGTTCCAGATCAGTCATGTCTATCGGGAAGGTAATTCTATGGCGGATGGGTTACCTAAACAAGCGGCAGCAGGAAGTATGGATGGACAGGATTAGTTCACAAGATCAGTAGTTAAGTTAAGTTTTGTGTTGTTTTTATTTAGTCTCTATTGAAGTGGTAAGGTAGGGAATGGTGGAATTGTTATAGCTGAGCGTATTCAGGTTCTCCTTGGACCTTAAGAGCATTGGTTGGGGCCGTATGGAGGAAAGAGTGTTCTCAGATGAGGATGAGGTGTTCAATGTCAAAATATTGGCTTAATGTCATTCACAAATTAGAGTGGTGATCAAACAATCCGGGTCAGCTTATTGGTTTTGTAACAGAGTGTAATCAGACAATCTGGGTCAGCTTAAAGGGTTTTTACCAGAATGTATTTAGGTTCTCTCTGGTATTAAAATGCATGGATTAGGGCGTATGGAGATCAGAGTGTGTTCTTGTGTATGGAAGAGGCGTCCAAGGCCACAATGGTGGTTGATTGTCTTTCACTCATGAGAGTGATGGTTTAAACAATCAGGAGCAGGTATACTGATTTCTATTTGTGGGGTCAGAGCGGATGGGATTGTAAATGCTGTGGCGGATGAGTTAGGGAAGCAGTCAGTAGCAGGCAAGGTGGTCGAACAGGGTTAAGTCTCAGGCTCAATAGTTAAGCTGATAATGTGGTGGTTGAATTTCGGTTTTGATAAACTGTTAAGGTAGATAGAGGCAGTTCGGTTTTGGTTGAGCTTACTCAGGCAACCGCGGGGTTAAAGTCCAGTGGGATGGATGCTTTGTGACGTTTTGAAGATGGCGAACTCATGGTTTGAAGTGGCATTCAAACTGCACAAGGATGGCGTTGGATTAAGAGTTTAGGTCTCATGAAGAAATTAACTGATGTGTGCGATGGATTCAGCAAACTGGCTCAGTATTTCTGAGTTGAAATTGGCGGATGTTACATGGCTGGGTTAAAAGTGGTAGTTTTGTAATCTATATTTTAATGATGATTTCAATAAAATGGGTGCTGGCCTTATCCAGCAATTTAATTATCAAAAAAAAACATATGAATTTAGGACGAATAATATTAATTAATTCATAATCGATTCCCTTAATTAAAAATAGCCCAGGAGAATCGTATAGGCTATTCAACGTTAGTAGCTACTAGTTGAAAATGAAGCGCACGCATTATCTAGATTGGATGACATCAATTTTCTTGTAATCACTTGCCCACAAGCAATTGTAGAATAGGATATTGAAGGATTTGTTCTCCTTTCTTGGTGGCATCTTCCCTTGGTAAATCTCTCCATCTAACCAGATACTCCCTGATTGTCATGTTCCTCAGTTTCCTCTCCCTTACTTCCAAAATTTCGTCAGGAACCAAATTCAATTTACCTTCCTCATTAAGGGGAGGAAGCTTTGTTGAAGCTATCACCAGTTGTCCTAGTGCCTTTTTGAGGCACGACACTTGAAAAACATCATGTATCCAGCTGCTCTATGGTAGCTCGAGCTCATAAGCTACCTCTCCCACTCTCTTGATGATTTTGTAATGGCCACAGAACTTCGGTCTCAACTTCTCAAAGAATTGCTCTTTTGATCCAATTTTTGGAGAGTTGGATTTCTAGAAACTTGAGGACGTAACCCCTCGAGTTCAGCAATTATGACAAAAAACCAAATCTATTGCAGGTGAAGCCATCCATGTTTCACGCATGAGTTAATGTTAAAGTTCAGTCAATTGTTGAGTCTTCTATGAAGACTAATTTTCTGAGGTTTGATTTGATTTCAAGCTATTTGATTTTCAAAAATCCTATAGATATTAAGGCTGGAAATATTGGGTGTCAGACTTTTTAATTGTGAAAGGCAATAACCAGCCATGTCATTGCTTTGATAAATGACTGAGGATGCGTACAGATGAAGTTTATTAATAATTTTCTGATGTGTATGCCTGGATGACTACATTAGTCATATCTCATGGAATAAGGTATCATAGCAATCATTAAAGAAAGTGGAAGTCTTTGAGGATATCGCATCATGTAATACTGGCCCATTCAGAAATTGTGAAGGAGTTGGCATATGAAGGGACGCAGGCATCAGGAGGACTGCTTTACATGGTCGAAGTAACTAGCAATTGCTTTTCAAGGAGCAACACATGGCAGATGACCTGAAAATCCTCCTTGTCCTCCGAAGCCCTCACTTTCTCCTCCTCCAAGATTTGTAAGGTTTGAACCAGCACTTATTGGAGAGATTGGAACCTCAATAAATGAGGGATGGCTAGTAGATGAGCCCAAGGAAATTGAAGATGACAAAGATGGACAATGGGAGACTCCTAAAACTACAAATGCGAAGCGTAAGGAGGCACCAGGGTGTAGTAAATGGAAAAGACCTCTTAAGAGAAATCCTAACTTCAAAGGCTAATATTAACTGAAATTTTTTCACACCAAAATTTGTTCAACATATCATAACACCCAGCAGCAAGTATACAGAAAATATTATAAGCAAAAACTACCTATTGCATTTTAGCTATTGCAAGAAATATGAGATAATAAATATTAAAAACTGAAATACATAGCCTGGAAGAAGAAGAATTCTGCTTTTCCGATTCCTCCGCTTTCACCGCCTCTGCTCTGCCTCTCACATTCTTCAGCTATCACCACCTCTATTCTGCCTCTCCCATTCCTCTGTTCCACCACTATTGCCTTCTCTGCTCCACCACTCCAATTCCTCAGCTATTCCTGCCTCTGCTCTTCCTCTCCCCTGCTGCCATTATCGAACATTAATGGCCAATTGTACGATGAAAGACATGCATATCAAATATTTCATTCTCCTTCATGCAAAATATCCGTTTGGTTGGCTATGAACAAGATGATTTTCGAATATTTGGTTGTATTTCAGGGTTCAATTTTTTTTAACTTACAATATTAGTTCCAAGATTATGCTATATACTCGCACTCTGCTCCCAAGAAAATAGTTAGGAATTTCTAGCTTAAGGTTTTCTAAATTTTATAGTTTAAGTGGAAATTGAGATGATCGAGTAAAGATTAAGGGGAGTAAGAGAAACTTGAGTGAAATTAGGTCATTTTATATGTTAAATGTTTTTTTTAATGTATAATAATTTTAATAGAAAATAATTTAAGATTAAATAATTTTGTTTCAAGATGAGAATAAATAATCTTCATTTGAAATGGATTTTGTGAATGTTTCACATGATGATTTGTATGCATGTAAAATAGATATATTAGAAATATGCATAAATCTAGCTTAAATCAAACCAAAACACTTGTAAACCTCAAAAGAAATCAAATATATGCAAACCTCGAAAGATTGAATGTATTATGTTGAGTTGTTGAAGATTTGAATGTGGTTACTCATGAATCGAGCAGCATAATAGTAGCATAAAAGATTATATGAAAGTGGGATGGGATGTCTCTTCTTTATAGAAAGTCAATTTGAAATGAAGGGCTAGGATTGAAGGATGAATAAGGGTGATAATCAATGGATGAGATTGCTTAGAAGCAAAAAGGAATAGGGTTAGGGAAAAAATAGGATTTAGATAAGGATGGATGGTGGAGATTTAATTATAAAATAATTCAATCAAGGGAGGAGATTAAATGAGAAAGGTAAAGATAAGAAAGTCATGGATAAAGAGGTTGGCACAGAAAAAGAGGTTAAAAAGGGAAGGTGAATAATTAAATAAAAATGATTATTTAATTAAAAATGAAGGAAAATGACAAAATATTAAATAATTAAAATAATTATTTAATAGTGGGGGAAAGGTGGAAAATAATTAAATAAAAACTTAATGAATAATTATTTAAAATTATTTAATTATAGTAGAAAAGTGAAAATGAATAATTAAATAAATAAGAATTTATTTAATTATAGAGAGTAAGGAATATTAATGGTGTAATTAAATATATATAAAAGGAAGAATAAAAGGGAAAAGTGAATTAATTAAATAATTAAAATTATTTAATTAATAAAAAAATGACTTTAAAAAAAATCAAATAATTAAAATTATTCAATTATGGAGGGGAAGAAGGAAAATTGATGGTGAGAAATAACGTTCACAAGCTTAAGACATTTTTCAGTGTCTATAGATCTCATTTTGATCTTATGGATAGAGTATTTATTATGATATGGAAGTAGAGAAGGATTTTTTTGTTTTTCAAAATCACATTAATAAGTATCATGTGATTCAAACCAAATGACAGTTTTGAATGTTTCAAGCTTTCAACAGTTTTTCTCTTAATAAAAAAGAAACTAAATGCAAAATAAAAGATTTCAAACTCAATGACAAGACTCCCAAGTTTCTTGTTGGAGATGCTCTACATTTGTATCAACTTGAAAGGTTGGTTTTTTATGATTTTGCATAGCCTCAAGGGAGACATGTTATCCTTGTGAATGAAATGGGACTTGGCAAAACTATCTAGAGTATCCCTTTTTTTTGGCATCTCTAGCTATAGAGAGTGTTTCTCTTCTACATATGGTGGTGGCCCCACTTTTAACATTGTTTAATTGGAAGTATAAATTATATACTTCAGTCCCTAAAATGAATGATGTAATGTATATAATAAATGCTCAAGCTCGCTCTACCATTAGGGAAGTTTGTTAGCTTAAAATATTTTTTAAAAAAATTCAAAGATATTAGTCATAGTGAGGCAAGAAAGGTATGCCATATTTATTATGATGATGTTGCAATCGACAAATTACTAGATCACTCTCTAAATGATAATGAAAATATAGCAAGTGATGAAGAGAAGGAAGTAGTTATAGCTGAAGAGATAAACAACCAAGAGATGGAAGGTGATCCCACAATACTGGTTTACAATTTTTGGTCAAACTGGACACTGAAATAATTTTTTCTAACTAAATCTTCACTTTCGGGCACCTATAGCGGTTAAACTGTGAGGAATTTGAAGATGATACAAACTAGTGATTTGTGACATTTTTTCTATAGATTCTAAATATATTTTTTTCAAAAATTTTGGAATCAAATTGCACTTCTTTTTCCATCTCCTTCAAAAACTAGTTTTTTTCAGAAAACAACATTTTAAGGAGTGGCGCTCCCCGTATAGGGCATAACTTTTTTTCCATGAAGGATAAATTTATAATTATTTTGAATTTATATTTGTAACTCTAATATCTAGTTCTTCCAATTGGTTAGATAGTGTTTTATTGAATATTTTTTCCTTAATCAAGTTTCGAAGTCAAACCAATTACAATTGAGACATAAGCAAACCGTATAACGTGTAACTTTTTATGTATGTATCAAAATTCAATTTTATTTTTTTGTTGGATCAAGGACTTCAATATCTAGTGTACTCATATTTTTCAATTTTTTTTTGATAATTTTCTATTTTTCCACATGTGCAGAACAAAGAGCTTGATTTTCGATGAAAAAACTATGTTTAATAAAACTAAAAAATCAAATACATAATAAAACCAAAACATATTAAAATTATAGTTGTTGGATAGCTCGTTCTAAGGACTACCTGATTCTAGTTGGGTTTGTGAAGTCTCCTCCATTTTCATCCTCAACTCAAGCTTTGAAGGGAAAAAATTCTAATTTTTTTGTGCCAGAGAGCAGGAAGGTGGGAAAAGGGGGGTTCGCTCGAACCAGGGGGTTTGAGTGAACCCCCTTTCAAAAGGGGTGTTCCTTGTCTTTTTTGGCAGAAATGGTGGGGGATTTCATTAAATGGGTTCTAGTGAACCTAGGTTCTAGCAAACCCTCTTTTTGTTCGTTTGAACCAAATAGTTCTCTCAAACCCCAAAAATGAATTTTTTTGCCATGGGGTCAATTTTTTCAACTTTTCCTTCCTCCAATTGTAAACCAATTTTGTGGGTTTACCCCAGATCATCAATCTACTCACATACATGTTGCAAATAAGAAAAGTACTAGGATGATCTATTGAAAAGAAATTATGAGAATCATGTTAGTAGGGAAATTGCACATTTTTCCAAAACTTGATTCACTAGAGGGGAGTAGGATATCTATCACAAACAAAATGACACTTTCATTTCTTATAGTTGGAAAGAGATAATTTTGAAAGTGTAGAGTTGAAAGTAATAGTTATTGCATTTGAGGCAGAATATGTCAAAATCATCTCTTGAGAATGGTTCTACTGATAAGGAGGAATCCAAGATTGTTGTAGAAAACTTATGTAGTAGTGGAGACAAGGCATCTAATAAGATTGTATTCTTGATATATTGGCAAGGTCTAATGTGGAAACATTTTGAAAGGAATCTTGAACCAAGTACCAAGTAATGTGAGGATTTTGCATGGGCAGGTTGATGACTTTGGTGTTGCAAGGTGTGTGCCCTTGTCTCCTTGTGTTGTGCAGTGCAGTGCTCAACTTCGTGACATGGCTTAACTTCCTTCCATGGATTCATTAACTCTGGTGGTTGTATCGAGCATTAATAGGTTGATCTTTTGGTGCAACAACAACCGTGTTTGCAACAATTGGCATCAAAGCCTGGGTCATGGGTTCGAACTCCTCGCTTGTGTTGGGGGATTGTTGCAGGGTGTGTGCCCTTGGTCTCCTTATGTTGTGTAGTGTAGTGCTTAGGTTTGTGGCATGGCTTAACTGCCTCCCATGGATTCATTAACTCTAGTGATTGTATTGGGCATTAATAGGTTGATCTTTTGGTGCAACAACTATTGTGTTTGCAACATTTGGTACCAAGCAGGATTATTCAATCAAATGGATAATGAAGTGATCATCTAATGATTCGTATGATAATTAATCTATTTGAATTGAAATTTATACCTAAGAATATGAACTATGATTTGTTCGATAATATCATTATGTGAACTCCAATGTACTAGCATTTCAACTTCTAACTCATGGTGCTTTCATGGAAAGAATATGAAAGGAAAGCCCAAAGTTTCTAAAACCTATATAATGAATATAATTGTGGCAATTGAGGAGCATTTGGGAGATGTTATTGGCGATATCAATTCAAGACATGATTAGCAATAAATTAGGAGGATTGAAGGTTTTTGATGCATTGTTACCATTGGCAGAGATGTTTCAATATGTTAGTACACTATGTGGAGTAACCAAAAGACTTTCATCTCGTACATTAAAACTTGCTAAGTTTTATGTGATACCTCAACAAAATTCATAACTCAAAAGTTAAATGTTTATAAGTATATTTTTGCAAAAGTGACTTATGTCACTTATTATGACAAAAAGTTAGAAAATGAGCCTTATTTCTAGAAAAATGGTCAAAATCCTAGCCAAATAAGGTTTATCATTTTCAAAATTAATGTATTCCAAAAAGGTAGTTGGGATAGTTGTTAATTTGGTTACAAGGTAGTTATCCAAGGAAAACTATAAATACAAGGAATGTAGTTATCCAAGCTGGTTACAAAGTAATTTAGTTATCCAAGGAAACCTATAAATACAAGGCTCTAGCTATTGTAAAGGAGACTTTTGATGGAAAGGGAATTTTGAGGAAGACATTTCAAAGATTGTATGAAGACTTTTTATTTGACACTATGTATAGAAGGGTTTTTGAAATTGTATAATTTTAGAAAGATAATGAAGACTGCATTTTTGTTTGTATGTTCTAAATGTGTTCTCGTATTATTATTATTGATTACTTGTATGTTAAATCAATAATCCCCTTTATGTAATTGTGTAAACCATTGGCAATATATGTGAATGCTGAAACACAATCATATCATGGTGTCTTGATTTGAATGTGTTGAAGTAGCTTATCTCTTTGTATATTGAGATTAGTCATCTTTCCTTTGTCATCATTATATATCAAAACATATTTTAAAACCTCCTTTGTAATTTGCAATCAATTATGAAATCTCAATCGGTATTCATATGTTTACTATTGGGGTTTATGTTGTTATTTTCCCTTGTGTATTTTTAGGTTAAAAGTGAATAAAAAATATAAATACCCCCATTATACAAGAGAGTTTCCCCTCTCAAACATAGAGGAATGTTGCTAGTCTAGTAACAAATTCTCCAACTGTTGGAATGATTGTCACTGCTCTTTGAGAAAATAGGGTGGTCATTTTCAGAGAAATAATCACAATGACAAATTTGTTTACCAACATATCCTTAATTGAAATATTGAGTAAAATATTATTAAAATTATCACCTCATATATTTCAAGACTTAGTAATTGAGTTCCCTTCCATAAAATAGGTATAGGTTGTAAGAAAAATTGTTATATTTATAGGAATTAAATACAACATTTATGAACAATCAACACATTAGCCCACTCATAATCTATAATTTTATTCCAATTCAATAATTATGAATATTTTTTAGTTTTAAAAATCCAAATCAATTATCACATCAAACTAATGATTAATTTATTATAATATACATGACACTCAACAAACTACCCATCAAATACAAGGAAATGATGTTGAGGTAGCCACCAATAATCATTAATTATAACACAAAAATGATCACTTAATGATAAATTTAAAGTGACCCCACATCCTTAGCCACTCAGCCTTGAATCCTTAGTTTTCCACCACAATGAATCCCAGTTCAATATCTAAATGAGATCACCCAAATATGAATCAAGGGTTTCTATATGTTAAAGTTGTGATGGAAATTAGGGGTTTTCATACTCTCATCTAAAGTGATAGATGAACTATATATCTATTCTAAGTCTCAAAAATTTTAAATTTTTTTGCTAAGTCTCAAAATTTGAATTTTGGTGTTTGAGGGTTTGGTCATTGGCCTATTCTTTTGCCATTCTTGTACACAACCAAGATTTCATGACTTAGGGAAAGGGCTGGGGATCCAAGGTTAGAATTTTAACATATTGCATGTTGAATCCTTGGCTTAATGGGCAAGTGATGCGTCTAACACCTGATGCTCAAAAAATATTCAATTTTAATAAAAATGCTAAGGCAAGAAAGAGGAAAACCTCAGTAAGCCTGACACTTGATGCCCGATCAATGATGTCATAAGCATCCCCGATCAACGTGTCAAAGGGAAGGTCGATTTGACAGGGAAAAAATCATAAAATCAAAAATGAAAGGAACAAAAATAGCAAAACAAACACCAAAACACCCAAGATTAGATTGAGAAAAGGCAAGCAAAAATAAAAAGCCAACACATGGAAACCAGGCAGAGTGTAACACCTGCCACGTAACCCTAGAGGACGACACAAACACAATGAAAGTGTAACAAATTTTTTTTAAAGTGTTATTAATAACAAGTAAAGTGAACTACACTTAACGCATACATCATCTAAGGTACACGACAATGCTTACATACGAATCCCAAAGCATACAAAAGTGAACTACCATAGCATATAAAATAATAGTCATGATATAAATAACATACATCCAAAGCATTAAACTCATCTCATTAGATACAAAGTTCATTAAAGAATCATTCATAGATTACATTCATTCAATATAGCAGATTACAAAGCTCATTTCCAAAATAAGGAAGATCATACAATAATGTTGCAATTACAATGATACGAGAATCCTCCTCAAATACAAATGAGGATTAGTACATATACATAAGTATCCAATTGATACAAAAGAACATAAGAAATAGTACAAAGCAACATGTACACGTGAGCTTCCCAATCTGGAAGATCCCGCCATCACAAACATGAAATGGAAACCCAACGATGTAAGGTGCACATTCCACCCAACCAAGTGGTACTCGAAATCCCACCCCCCATGCTAGGAGTTAGTAAAAGGGCTTCCTAGGAAACACCAACAACCTCTAGACATAGGAAACACACAATACAATACCATACAAGAACAATACATGCATAAAGGTTACATTGCTTCAAGAGTAAAAGAATCAAGTACATCAACTACACAATACATATTGATTGTTGTCATAGGAGGAGTGTCATCACAAATTTGCATGGGTTACCCTAGCGAATCTTCCTAGGCCCCAACCCCCATCTTGGGTTACCCTGGTAGCCTCTCACGACCCCCGACCCCACATGCAAACCGATGTGAAATCAAATATCTTTCAAAGGGACAAGATAATGATCTTGCCATTCTAGGAATTCTCATCTCATCCCAAGTCTAAACAAGCCCTTGAGCCCATGAGTGAGCCACAATTAACAAGTTATATGATATAAGCTACCCTTTCCCCTAATGCAATTATTTAATTTCCACTGAATTAACTAACTCTCACATGAGTTACTCTGGCACCACTTTGTGTGTTGGCTCCTATTGAGATCCACTCCCCTACTGACAACACAAGGATCTAATCCAAAACCAAGGGTAAACAAAGTGTGCATAATGGATATTAAATCCCTATCCAAAATATGAGAGGCAACACATCCCTGTTCATGGTAACCGAGTGTTTAATTGAATTACAACCAAGTGCACTACCCAAGGAAAACAAAGGTTGAACCATAAAACACAACCCCCTCATAAAATAACATCATCTGGAAGACTTACATACACTACTACCCGATTTCCCCAAACTTACGAGAACAGAAGAAATCATAATTTAATAGTTAATTCAAGCAGGAAATAAATCTACCATTAGGATTTCCTAAATCCAATTCCCATTTCAAGGACATAATAATACATTGCCTAACTTAATACAATTTCAATTACCGATAATAGAGAAATTAAATCCATTTGTTTATTTCAATTTCTCAATTACATCTAAATAAAAATTAATTTCCTCTTTTAAAACATATCATTTTAAAATATCTAACTTGTGCTATTACATGCACCTATTATAGAAATATTCATTTAAATAAATATATTTAAATATATATATAATTATATATGTATTTGTACATATAATTATATATATACATAAATATATTATTTAATTATTTAAAAATAAATTATAATTACCAACAATTACAATATATATATAATATATATTATAAATAATATATATAATATATAATATATATTAAATAAAAATATTATTAAAAATCAAAAATCGCATATGATAAACAGGGGTAGACGAAAGGTTGGAACAACCATTATATGGCTTGCTGGGGGCAGTTGCTTACATAGCTAACTCCCATGGAGGGGCGCGCAGCCTGTGAAGGCGGCGTTGGGTGTTGCCTAAATAAATTAATTCAAGCAGGAAATAAATCTACCATTAGGATTTCCTAAATCCAATTCCCATTTCAAGGACATATAATAATACATTGCCTAACTTAATACAATTTCAATTACCGATAATAGAGAAATTAAATCCATTTGTTTATTTCAATTTCTCAATTACATCTAAATACAAATTAATTTCCTCTTTTAAAACATATCATTTTAAAATATCTAACTTGTGCTATTACATGCACCTATTATAGAAATATTCATTTAAATAAATATATTTAAATATATATATATATAATTATATATGTATTTGTATATATAATTATATATATACATAAATATATTATTTAATTATTTAAAAATAAATTATAATTACCAACAATTACAATATATATAATATATATATATTATAAATAATATATATAATATATAATATATATTAAATAAAAATATTATAAAAAATCAAAAATCGCATATGATAAACAGGGGTAGATGAAAGGTTGGAACAGCCATTAAATGGCTTGCTGGGGGCAGTGGCTTACATAGCTAACTCCCATGGAGGAGCACGCAACCTGTGAAGGTGGCGTTGGGTGTTGCCTCCACAGTTCGCCTCCCCTATGGGGGTAGCTATGGAGGTAGCCCCCCCAACCCCACAATAAAACTCCTCCTGCTATTTAAAAAAAAAAATCATCGTACAAATTTCTTTCATCTAGTATTTTTTAAAATTTAATTTCTATAGGATGCTTCAGGATTTAACATGCATAAATATATATTTATATACGTATATATATATATATATATATATATATATATATATATATATATATATATATATTAAATACAATTTCCCATAAGGGAAAATCTTTAAACAAAATTTTCTACAAGAGGATATTTTCAAATTCACCAAAGGATTATAATTTTTCCCAAGCCAAATAAATTAATTGGAAGAAACAATAAATGCTACAGGAAGGTCTTTTCCCATACAAACAAGATTTTGCACAAATTTTGATAGGAAGATTTTAAATCCATTCCTACATAGATTTTCCAAATCTTCTATTGTTTCCCTCTAGGTTTTCTATTGTTTAAAACACAATTCCCTACAGAGACTAAATTTTTTACGGCAATTTCCTATTCTAAACAAATCCAAGCTACAAATAATTTCTACATAAGCTCTAAGCTTTCACAACAATTTTCCAAACATAGCAATCTTTCAAATTTACAAAATAAATTAAAGCTTCTACACAAATAACATATTCTTCTTGTATAAGGAATCTTTCAATTTGCATATAAATAAAAAAATTAAAGAACTTGTTTCTGGATGCTTGAGGAAATGATGTTTGAAGTAGAGTTTCTCATTGAGATTCCAATTTTCCAAAGCTTCTTCCAAATTATCCACTTTTCTAGAAAGATGAAAACAAAACCAGAGCCAAAATTTCCTGAGAACCTCTTCCTGCAATTTTTCAACAACTATCTTCCCAAAATATTTTTTCCCCTTCCCATGAAGTAGCCTCTTTCCTATTTCAGTTAATGCAAATATTCTCTCTGAGAATTCATTCCCAACAACAATCTTTAATTAATTTTTTTAACACGTCACAAATAAAATATCTTTTTGAACAACCAATTCACAGATGTTTCCTCTAAGATAATTACAAAATATTTATGCATTTAATAATTCATAATTCACATATGAATTTCTAATTAAATTAAATCTAATTAATTTAATCACTTTATAAAATAAATTTAATCACAAAGATTAAATCACTTTACAAAATAAATTTAATTTAATTAATTAAATGAAATATAAAGCTTCTAACAATATTAATTAAATAATCACTAAAAAACATTTTAAACATTAATTTCCCACAGAACATACCTTGCAAAATAAATAAACAAGGAAAACGTGGACAACATAACAACAAAGCATACCGAAACAAGGACTGATGACACTGTGACTAGGGTTGTGGCTTGACAAGGAAACCCTGTTACTATCTCCTAATCAACAATACCATTGGGAAATGGCCCTGTGAATCCAAGTGGAGTCGATGTCATATACATACAATCCTGCAATCAAAACATATGTTGTACATGTATATAAATCATAAACAATCACACCGTGAAGAGAAAATTGTGGAATCACACGGTGCTCGCAATCGAGTGATGCAATCATGTTCCCTTCACCAATATAGTCACATCAAAACTAACGAAATTAAAACATCAATTAACTACAGATGAGCATATATCAATATCAACTCAAATAAACAACTATGCTAACCAAAAAGCATGTCATAAACAATAATCATCCATAGTGTACCATCACATCACAATATAAAAACCATCATCGCTCCAATGTCAGTGATCAAATAACAACAACATAGTATCATGGTCTATCAAAGTAAAAGCATTGTCTAAAACATAAGCAAATGTAAAAGCATTGTCTGAAAACATAAGCAAATCAAAGGGGTGCTACACAAAGAATTTAAAAGATAAATCATTGACAAAGTTTGAATCAAACCTAAAGAAGACGAAGACCAAAATCGTGAACACCATGCACAACAATGCAAATGAAAGGTCAAAACTTGAGCACAATCTGACACACAAACCAACAATATGGAAAAATAGGAATGAAACACCAAAACCACAAGCAATAGGAAGCAACAACACAATCACTCGAGAAAAATAACACAAATGACCTCACATAGTTACAAAAATGGTGGGCTTGACCAACAAAGAGGGCACTCAAAACACATTTGTAGAGCTCTTGGACATGAATACCAAAGGGGTAATTATAAAATGAATCCAAATTTGGCTAATAAACCTATTAACATCCCCTATTAATGATGCAGTAAATCTCTATGTCAACATATTAACTCACTTGTCAATGCATTGAATTTGAGTGAGTGAGTTCATGTGCACGAGACTTGAGGCAATAAGACATCATCGTCATCTGGCCCCAAGGATCGAGTATGCCATACGATGAAAGCATAACCTATGAAGTCTAAAGGAATGACAAATGAGATCAAAGTGAAAGTTGAAGTAGGATTCAGGGATCAAGCTTGATTTTTTAGGTAGTCAAACATTTAGAAGCTTGATCTTTGATCTGACAAGGCATGGGAAAGAAAGAAAACAAGGAAGAGGGAAAGAGAAGGAAAAGAAGGGAAAGAAAGAGGAGGAAAGAGAAAGAAATATGAAAGAAAAATGATGACACACAAAACGAAAAGAGAGGGGTACCCATTTTATCCTTGACAAAATGGGGCATGAGTGTGAAGGCACAGTAGTAGTCACCTTGGATGTGGTATCAAAATTTTAATCCTTTTGAATTTGATCTTAGGAACTTTTTAGACATGAATATGATAATTAATTTTATTTTAAATTAATTTATGATTGGTTGCTAATAATTTTCATGTATGTCGATGGCATGTATTTTATAAACAATGTTTTTTAGTGCCCTTGACATGAATGATTTGTGGGATATGAAGTACATTCAAAGTATGGAGATTATTAGGGATCAAGTATGTATAAATATTTATCTTAGTTAAAGTGTGTTCAAACAAATTTGCATTAGTTTGTGATGCACAAGTATAAGCTAATGAGTATTCCCTTACCTATTGCTATTGTGTTATCATTGGATAAATGTCCCAATTCAAATGATAATGTAGAGGATAATTTTAATTCTCTTCCATATTTTGGTGGATGTTATGATCTATAAAAGACCATACATTTCCAAAGTGGTGGAAGTTCTTTGTAAGTGTGTATCTAACATTGTAAAGAGAATTGGACTTATATGAAAAGGGTTTTCAAATATTTGTGAGGGACTTCTAATTATAGTATATTTTATCATGAGAATGATCATGTGTGTAAGTTATTTGATAGACATGGTATTGTTGATTTAGATTAGGCTAGTGATTTGGATTAAAGGAGGTCCATGAGTGGTTATGCATTTACTTTTTTTGGAGGATATCTTAGCTAGATAATTAAGTGGAAAAATATAAGTGTGTTACCAATTATAGAATTAATATATTATTAAAATACATGCTAAAAATGAAGCAATATGGCTATTTAGATTGTGTTAAATTTCTAAATTTGAGTGCACATAGGCTAGGATCATATGTGATAGTCAATAATCCATTTGTTTGATAAAGACACGATGTACCATGGTTGAATAAATCATATTGATGTTTAGTATCATTTTTTATAGATGGTTAGGGGTGATTGAATCATGATACATAAGGTTCACACCTTGGTTAATGTCAAATGTAGATTCTTTCCCTAAGTCAAAGAGCATGAAGAAATTCAATTGGTGCAAAGAGGCCATGAGCCTTCGTCTCTTCTAACACTTGATTTATTTTTATTTCTTATTAAGTATTGCAATGTGAATTTTAATTGGGAGGATGTTAGAGTAGGAGGTTTTATTCATCTTGTAATTCCAAGTCTTGATTAATTGAATTTGGTGACACATATAATAACTAATGCATGATCCCCAAAGATGTTGGAGTGGGTTGGATATAATTCCCATATATGGGTACAAACATTATTTATCTTTAAGATAAATGGGATATTGTATAATGCATAATTAAATATGGAGGTTAAATTGAAAAGGTCAAAACTACGAGTTATAAAGCATCTTCCTAATTTGGTGTTATGAAACTTACTTTTGATGACCTCATGGAGTTCCTAATATTGGGATTTTGGTCAATTTGACAATTATGACAAGATCTATGACATCTATGATGCATAAGAAGGGTGCAATTTATGTGTAAGAGATGTGAGAGGGGTTACATATTATTTTGAGATGCTTGGCAATGACTATATGGGGCATTGGATTTTTATACTAGCTTATAGTTTTGGATACCACTTGATGATTTCTAGTTTTTGAAATTTATATATATTGTGTCGGCCTTATCATTGCACCAAAAGGTCGATCTGTCAATGCTCGATACAAGTGTCACTTGAGATCCATAGGAGGAAATTACACCATGTCATGAACCCCAAGCGTCATGCATGCATAGCACAAGGAGACCAAGGGCAACACCTTGCAACAATCCCCCCAGTGCAAGTGAGGGGTTCTAACCCATGACCGACTCTGATACCAATTATTGGCCTTGTCATTGCACCAAAAGGTCAACCTATCAATGCCCAATACAAGCGTCAATTAAGATCCACAGGAGGCGGTTAGACCATGTCGCGAATCCTAAGTGTCGCACATGCACAACACAAAGAGACCAAGGGAAACACCCTACAACATATTGGATGCATAAGATAGTGGATTTTAAGGTTATTTTGTAATATCTCTTATGTTGTTGATTTATTATCAAATGGAGAGGTGATTGTATTAGTGTATACTCTTTTGAGATTAAGCAAATTGGGTCTCTTTGATGGTGAAGTTTATTTTAGATAAGGGTTTCTCCACATAAATATAGTGTCATGGTACATACATTTTATATGTTTTATTCTTCATTTATTTTTATTAATTTTATTATCTTAATCACATAATTTATTGGGTTAAATGCATATTTTGTTAATATTCTCATTATTTTTTCTACTTTGTTACTCAACAATTCAAACTTTATCTTTTTTACAAATGTGCACAAATATTATAACCAATGATAATGACATGGAAACAATCATGAATACATTAAATTAAAATTAACTTTCACTTATACACAAACTTGCATGATGTAAGACTATGAGATTAATTAAACATAAAGTTAGATCTAAACTAAACTAAACATAATATAAAGAAAGATGCATGGTAAAATCCATAGTCAAAATTACCCTATTGCTAGAAGACCTAAGGAAACTTAAACATTAACATGGTGTGATTGTTTGATATAAGGTTACAAAAAAGCACCATTTACTCTTAAAGGTGTAAAATGTTACTATGTAATGTTGTTAAAATTACAAAACTACTTGGTATAATATCTTTGATGATGTGATATCTAAGCTAATCAAAGAGGTCAAAGGCAATGTCACACTAACAACCAAATAAGCTCACTATCACTTCTCATTTATTTTAGTCCCTTAGAATCATTTACTCGATTCCCTATTGTTCAATCTCAACTTCATTTAAGATTCTAAGGTTTAATTTTATTAAAATTATGAGACTCTAGATCATTTATTGTAGGTTGTAATTTATTTCTCAACATATAATAACAATTTAATTAAAATATTAGAAAAATAAATTTATCCTAAATAAATATTATATAAGATTATTGAGCATATCATATATTATATGTTTAACCATTGTAAGTTAAAATTTTAACTTACCCCACCCAAACAAATGATAAAAAATTATGTTAAATCTCTACATTGGACAAGTACAATTTCAAAAGACGGAGCTCTCAATCATTCCAACTCTCACAATAAGAAACCTACCTCTGGTCATTGCCTGCTGGCAGATAATTTTGTGGGTAACCAAAATGAGGGTTCTTCAAGACCTGATAAGGAGAAGACTTCCCTCAGTGACTAGTCCTCTTCACGCCATGACCTTCATTGGAAGTTGAACCCAACAATCACCTTAAGCTTGGAGAAATAGTTATCAAACTTTGAGTAGAACATTTTTTTTGTTCAGATTTGGGGGGAGGACAAGCCACTAACGGAAATATGAACATGGGTGAAATAAAATAAATGTATGATTCTTTTTATATCATTATTGTTTCAGTCTCTGCTTTCTTTATTATCTTTAAAAACCCTACTATTATCAAAAAAATCTTTAGAAAGGGTCCATTCTAGAATGGAAACACATTTCTTGGGGCTTTTGATTGGCAACCCAACCTTTCAATGGATATTCCCTTGGGTTTCCTTAATGGCTAGATTATTTGAATTTTCTACATCTCCTTGTGGAATATTTAGAAACTACCTCTATTAGGAAAATAATATCTCATTTTGGGGTTTTTTTGAAGAACAAACTTGAAATGGTAAATGGTTTTCCCACACTTAGGGTTTGGGCCTTGGCAAAAACCTTGACTCCATCCTAAGAACTATCAAGCTTCTCTCCTACAAGGGAGAATGGCATCAAATAATAAATTAGGACTCCTCTTCATGGAAAGAGGCAAAGGTATTAATTGATTTAGCTATTTTTTCTTAGGTTGACCCAGTGATTTTTCCTCTCTCATAAAAGGTCTAGGGAACATTTTCTCGACTAATAATTATGGCTCTATCCATCCCATTTCTTCCCCTATACATCAACATGATACTTCCATGCAAGGGCTATCAGTGGGTTCCCCTTGACATCCAATTCGATAACATCTTCCACACAATCTAGAAATGAAACTTGTTATTCTAATGACATATCACATTTTGAAGATCTATTAAATGTCTCATTAAAAGATGAGAAATTAATGAATATTGTTAATATTTTTTTGTAAAAGTAGGGGAAGATTTTATTGAGGAAGGTGCAGACGAGTCCTGAATGAGGTGGACAATGAAAATGTAAATCCCCTCCTTCCTATTTCACAAATTGAATCTAAAGGGAAAATTCATTTTGAACAAGAGGCCCCATTAGATCTAGAAAATATTGCCTCTTCTTCCCGCTTTTCATCTCCACCAATCTCACAAACTGATGTTGAAACCAAGACTTTGGTTTCCCCTAAAAAAAAATGTGGAAGTAAACCAAATAGTGAAAAAACTAAGCTTGAAATTGCAGCAGAAATACAAACAAAACTTGAAAATAATCTCATATTTGCTTCAAAAAACTTTGTGGTATGGAGGGGCCTCAAAATGGGCAGCCTAATTCGATTGCAGATGATATTGCCTTTAAAAAGAATCAGTGAATGAGAAGAGACAAAATCTCTCCTTGAACAAAATGAGGGTTCTATCTTGGAATGTTAGGGGCTTAAATGCCCCTAACAAATGACACTTAATCAAGTGTCAAATTATAAGCACTTCGTTAGATATTGTATTCCTTCAAGAATCAAAACTTTCAATCTAGGTGGCTTCTGAGGTTTTTGCTTCCTAGCCAAATTGGGATATGTTTGCTTCTCCATCTCAAGGAGCCTCAAGGGGATTGGTAATTTTATGGAATAAATGCAATGATATGGTGGAAGTGCTTGAGGTAAAAGACAATTGGATTAAAGCATTGCTTAGATGCTTGAAAATAAACAATTGCTTTGTGTTATTTAACACATATGGCCCATGTTCCATAGCTAGAAAGAAACAACTTTCTTCTTCCTTAGCTTCTTTAAAAAATGAACTTAAAATCTTTGCAGGAGATTTTAATGCTATTCGCAATGCCTCAAATAAAAATAGAGGTATTATTCCTCCTACAAGAGTGATGGAAGACTTCAATAACTTCATCCTTTGTAACAAACTACATGATTTTCTCACAAAAAAGGGGAACTTCACTTGGACTAATAGATGTAAGGATTTTTTCCCAAATTGTAGAAAGGTTGGATTATTTCTTATTATCTAAAAACTGGTTGAATATTTCATGTGATTTTTCTTCAATAGTTCATACCTTGGTTGGATCAGATCACTTCCACATCTCCTTATCTATTTTTTATGATAGACTGACAAAGAAGGGATATTTTAAATTCAAAACCATGTGGTTTAGGGATTTTGATCTCTTGCCTCTTTTGAAATCCTAGTGGACTAATAGTCCCTTCATTGAGGGTT
This sequence comes from Sequoia sempervirens, assembly GCA_007258455.2. Taxonomy (NCBI): domain Eukaryota; kingdom Viridiplantae; phylum Streptophyta; class Pinopsida; order Cupressales; family Cupressaceae; genus Sequoia; species Sequoia sempervirens. Next base: position 203,398 of record VDFB02328320.1, read on the forward strand.
CCAAAATGCACCAACTTTTTTATAAGTTGAAATGCATTAAGGAAAAAATCAAAGTCTAGAATGTGAACCATTCTAAGGAAGTTTTCTCTAAAAATATTAGGGTGGAGAATGAATTATATAATATCTATGAAATAGTAATTAAAAATGGCATGGATACTCTTATGTATGAGAAGGAAAAAAAACTCAAAGGAGAATTGGAGGAAATCCTTATAAGAGAAGAGTGTTATTGGAGGTAGAAATCATGGGAAACATGGTTAAAAGAAGGGGATAAAAATTCTAAATTCTTCCATGCATCTACAAAGATTAGGAGGCAATTGAACATGATTGTCCCCATCCAATCTTCTTCTAGGGATACACTCCAAAGGGAAAAAGATATTGGTGAGGAGGTTGTCTCCTTTAAAAACCTTCCTGCACCAAGAAAGCAACAACAATCCCTAGTTGATAATAAAATAGTAAATAACATTCCCACATTGGTCAAAGAGAAACACAATAAATTTTTTATGTCTGAATTTACATTGGAAGAAGTCAAGAATGTGGTTTTTTCAATGGTTGTAGAAAAGGATCTGGGACCAAATGGTTTCGTAACCTTGTTCTTTCAAAAGTGTTGGGATTTTGTGGGTAATGGCATTGTTCTTGCTCTTGAAGAGTCAAGAAGAAATTGAAATGTCTTAAAAAAATTAAATTAAACTCTTGTGGCTCTTATTCTGAAAAAATCTAATCCTTCTACCTTCAAGGATTTCAAACTTATAGCTTTGTGCAATACAACTTACAATTTTTTTACGAAAGCAATAGCATCAAGACTTGAAAAACTACTCCCTTTTATTATCTCTGATGAGCAGGGAAGTTTTGTACCAGGGAAGGACACTCCGAAAGGAGCTATTTTGGAACATGAGTTCTTACACTCAATAATGTTCGAAAAATCTCCTTCTATGGTCTAAAAATTGAACATGATGAAAGCTTATGATAGAGTAGACTGGGTTTTTTTAATGGCTATTCTCAAAAAAATGAGTTTTTGTTATAGCTAGTGTAAGTGGATTTCCTCCTGCCTTTTGGGTGCTAGACTATTAATTTTAGTTAAACGGATTCCATATGGTCTCTTTTGTCTTGCTCAAGGAGTCAGACAAGGTGACCCCCTATCCTTGTCTCTTTTCATGTTAATGGTTGAAGGTTTGAGCAGATCCATTATTGCATCACGTTCCACCAGATTGTGGAAAGGCATATCCTATTAGACCTTTCTCATTGCCAATTTTCCACTCCCTCTTTGCAAATGATACCCTCTTATTTGGTCAAGCTTGTATGGACAAAGCAAAAGTGATAAAATAGGTTTTATCCAACTACTGCACCTTCTTGTGCCAATCTTTCAACACAGATAAATTAAAAATCTTCTTCATTAATGTCAATACAAAGGTTGAAAAGCATATATTAAAATTTTGGGGCTTTAAGTGCAAATCTCTTCCTTGTAAGTATTTGGGAATCCACTTCTTCTCAAGAAAGGAAAAACATGACTTCTGGGATAAGTTGATTGTTTATGCATCTAATAGAATTTTTCTTTGGAAGTCAAAATGGCTCTCCTTTGAAGGAAAAATAATGATTCTCAAAGCTACATTGTATTCCCTTCCAATATATTTAATGCCAATCTTGAAGCTTCCACAAGGTAAGGGATAGGCTTTACAAAAGGTTTTCAGAGATTTCTTATGGGCAAAAAATGTCACCCAAAAAATAAAATTGTCATTGGTGGCTTGGGACTCTTTGTGTAAATCTAAAGTGAATGGGGGTGTTGGGTTGAGATATCTCTTCTTGCAAAACAAGGCACTAGGTTCCAAAATAGCCTTGAAGATATACTCTAAACCTGACATGAAATGGTGTCAAATCATGCGACACAAATACCTGTATTCTTTGGAAAGAGAAAGAATTTTCACTCAAAGAGACTTACCTCCTAGTTCAAAAATATGGAATTTTATCTCTTCTTACAAGTTTTTCCTCCTCCACCATCTCTCTTGGTTAGTTAATAATGGGGAAAAGGCCCTCTTCTGAGATGATGCTTGGAATGGTTACAAGCCTCTCAGACTTTTGGGCAACTGGGATCAATTAGAAACTAAGCTTAAAAACCTATGGGTATCAAAGTAAAAGATTATTTAACTATTGTTTTGGGGCAAGGCACAAAGTGGAAGGATTTTATCTTTCTCTTAGCCCCAAAACATTTGAAGGCTTCACTCATGTGTGAACTAAAAAAAGACAAGTCCTATTGTCAAATAAACAAGATGAAATCATATGGAAAAAGGATAAATCTGGAACATACAATGTAAACGATGGTTATAACTCTTTATATTTCTTGGAAACTAACTCCTCTGTCTCAAATCTATGGCCCTTCAAACTTTTATGGGGTCTTGATGTGCTTCCTAAAGTTGGTTCCTTTGCTTGGATTGCATTAAAAGAAAAAATTCTAACAGGTTTAAGATTGGATAGATTGGGTATACTTTCTTTATTTCCATGTGTCTTATATGGAAAGGCTTATGAGTCAACTAATCATCTTCTCATTGGATGTGAGTTTGCATACCAGTTTTGGTCTTGGTTATTGAGAAAAACTTGGTTGGTTGTCCCCCCCTTCAAAATACAATTCTGAATCATTTTTTAAGTTGGCCTTGAATACACACAGACTCTATGTTTTCCGGCATTTGGGAAATCAACCCAACTATCATCATATGGAATCTTTGGGTAGAAAGAAATAACCATATTTTTAGGAAAAATCATTAGAACTGAAGCAAGTTATTCAAAAAATATAAATTTCTATATCTGAAGTAACATTATCAAGCATATATTTGAAATGTAGGCTAGGTTTTTGCTTTGTTAATAGGTTTGGGAAAAGGTTTTGGGATCAGAACCTAGGTGCTAGACCTAGTTTGACCTGCAAGTTGAAGGTCTTGGCAATGTCACAAGAAAATAGTGACTTTGGGCATACATCTGAAAGGATTTTTTGCAGATTTTTTTTACAAAATTAAAACCCATTATAGATGAGACAATTTAGATTCCAAATATGTAATTTTTTTACAATTAGATTATTTTTTAATTTTTCAATTAATTTTTGATGAAACAGGTCTAGAAACTTGAATTAATTATTTTTTAGGGTTTTTTAGTATTTTAATAACTTTTTATTAACATAATTTTTTAAAAAAAAATTGTATGAAAGTGTGCTTAGACAATTATTTTCAATTTAAAAAAAAAATTCAAAAAATGATAAGTTTAGGTCATCTTATACATGACGTACACAACGATTTTTCAAAACACCAAATATGGCCAATAAAAAATTAACAAAAAAATTCAATAAAAAATTACAAAAAAAATGGAAAGCGTGCTTCAGTGAGTTACACAATTTTTCCCAAAAGGATTTAGAAAAATATGATTATTTAGGTCAAAATATGGATGGTGTACACGTGCATGGTATGGTAAAAAAAGTGACTTTTAAACAGTGGTTTTTAGAAACTCCTATTGAAAATCAATTTGTATCATCTTGGTATTGAAAGAAATTACATATTTGGAAACTAGACTTTGAGTACTACATTTTATGATTGAATTTTTCAAGATTCCATCTCTAAGTGCTTCAAATTTTAAGGTCAAATGTGTCAAATTCAAAAAATCAAGGAAACACTTCCACTAAATGGCCAAAAAGTGGACTCAACTTCTTGCCAACACTCATATCCAAAGTTCGATGGAACTAATTATGCTATTTGGAAAATACTGATGGAAGAATATTTGGAGTATTGTGGATATGATGTTGAGAAAGCTTAAAAGACTATTTACACCCCTCCTACTAATGGTTCGAGTACAACTGATGAAATCAAGGCGCATGAAGTGAACAATAAGGCGAAGTTCATTTTGAAGAATAGTCTTACACATTTTGAGTTGATTAAAGTTCAAAATCTAAAGACTGCTAAAGAAGTTTGGGATGATTTAGGAAAGGTGCATGAGGGATATGAAAGGATCAAAGAAGAAAAGTTGCAAAATTTGGAGATAGTTTGAGTTCCTGCATATGTCTGAAGATGAGAACATTAAATCCTATGTGTAGAAAGTGGATGAGGTGGTAGGTGGAATGAAAGTACTTGGTGCTACAATAGATGAATCTAGGATTGTAAAGAAGATTCTTATAACTCTCTGTGATGCATATAGTGAAAAGGTATTTGTTATTGAAGAACATAAATACTACAAGACCTACACTAAAGATCAGTTATTGGGAACTCTAGCATCTTATGAGTTGAGAAAGTTGAATTT
>VDFB02328323.1:0-30299 GCA_007258455.2 Sequoia sempervirens
AAGAATTTTTAACAACACAGGATAGAGTAAAGAAAGAAATAATAGGCTATCCTAGACAAAATCACGATTAGGGACTAAATTGTAGTTACACTATGGTCCTCTAGTCTGTTGTCTTCCGGCATGTAGAGAAAATGAAACATACCTACACATTGACCAAAAATTTTGCAAGCAGAAAAGCTGAGAATATAAAGGCAAGAAAACCAAAATATTAGAATAGTATAGAATATGCTAATCTAAATAAAATGAAATAACTATTTAAAATGACAAGGAAAAATACAAAGAAGGGAAGAGATACGAAACTGTTGAAGAATGATTTAATCTAGGGAAGAAGCTCTACAAAATAACTTGTGTCTAGGATAGGGGAAAAAGGGTGATTATATAGGAGCTTGACAAAACGATCAAACCCTTATTTTGGTGTTTTACCCTTCATAGGCAGTCAAAAAATAAAATGTGTGTACTTAGCATGTGTGTTTAGGTCTAAGAGTTACATGTAAGTGCGTTTACACATGCTTAGCCCAAGTGCATCTAAGACTAAACTGAACTACTAACAATAAACCAGGTGTACAAATTTATCTCTACTGTGTGAACTTTACATTGGTATTATAAGTGTTTCGACAGGAAATAGGGAGATGTTAAGATCCCAATGCACCAAAGAATAATACAAATCTCATTAGAGAAAATACAAGTAAATAGTATTATCCTTCCAAGAGGAGGAAATAGCAATGTTTGGAATAACCCCTAGAGAGAATGGAAATCAAATCTATAAATGTTAATGAATGAACAAATGAAGAAAATGATAAAATAAATCTATGACAACAAACTCTTAGAAGGTAAAAACTGATAACATGTAGGCTAGAAGATGCCAAGAAAACAAAATGGTGATTGAAAATGAAAGTAGATTGCAATACAAAATAACATTGAAAGGGGTTTTGTTGCCTTTCCAATAAATAGGGAATTGTGATGTCATGAATTCGTATTTTATTTAAATTTTGCATATGTTTGTATGACATGCATAAACCCTCACTTTCTTGAAAACATACATTGATTGGGACACTAATTTACTGGTGGCAAGTTACACAGTTCTACAATGTATGCAGTACTCAAAATTTAAATAATTTATCATGTCATGGTAGCATTGCCAACTAGCCTTACAAATTCAAACCAATCTGACAATGAATTGCACAGATGATGACAATTTTGAATGAGAAGCAATAAATACTCTTCAATATTCAAATCCAAGAATTATGACAAACAATTAACCAACAATCTAAAAGTAAACATTTCATCAAATAGCTGGAATATAAACTGAAAAATACATAAAGAAAATACCCAGACTATGAAGCATGAAAAACTGAAATCTCACATCATATCTCTGATTGTACAACAGTAGTATTTTCCAATTTGTACGGCCAGATGTAGGAGCATTATTCAGCAGAAGTTAAATTAATATTGCTATCACAAATTGTCACTGAGTCCTTCTGAATGGTAAACACTACCATATAACCAATTAGTTGCCAAGGATCACTGAATATGCCACTCAATAATAAATGGTTCTGTCTTAGACAGGTACAGCACCTTGCACAAGAGGTACAACTGGCTGAAACATCCCAGAACCCTGCCATAACTGCAAAATGTTAACCAGAATTGGTGCAGCTAACAGCAAAAGCCCAGTGCTTGAGTTTGGCTTAATGGCCACTCAAAGAATTAAACCTTAGGACCAACAGCTAATAATCAAATACCAACTCTCCAAATATTACAGCTTTCCTTCAGTATGTATGGCGATCAGCAGCAACCTTATATTTCCATGCCTTCCCCTTTTCGAAGTGTATGGCAGTTCTAAATCAAGGTTGAATTAAAAACTCCTTCAGCTGGGCCCACAAGCCTTTCCATTTTATTTTTCTTTAATCAAGAAATGGTAATGCTACAATCAGAGTTTATAGTTTGCTGCTCCCTTTTTGCAGCAATCTCCTAAATATGGTGACATGGTACTCCAACAAAGAAGACGAAAGAAACCATAATGTCAGAGCTTGTGCTCTGCATAATTGCGACCCTTACTCTAATATAAATGCTGCGACCAGAATTCAAGGAATTAGCAGACCAAAATCAGACTTGTCTACCATTCAAACAGCTACATTGCACAACTAAAATATTGCGATTCCACTAGGCTGTGAAACCCAATTAATATGGCATCCATTCAAATATTAAATAAAGGTGATGGCATGAAGAGAGGTATTCAATGTCTCCCTAATAATACTGTGCCTCTTCTTTTCTATTTTTGACAATAAACACAACCAGCATCATATAAAAAAAATTCGATGGCTATATGAAAGCCATGACACTTCCGTACTATGTACGAACTTCACAAAATCTCTTTAATTCATTAACATTCATTCAATATAATCAGCTCCTTAGCCATTCACAAATATGGAATGGCCAAATATATCATAAAATATCAACAGTCAGTTTAATACCAAAATGATATTTTGAAATCAACCACAACTGATCACTGTAAATACCAAACTGGAATACTGAAGCTCTGAGACACAAATTGAAATTTCAACTGGAAACTCCACATCATATTGAAAAATTGGAAAATCTTTGATGTTTTACACAATTTTTGAATTCTTCAAATATGCTTGCAAAACAATCTTTTGTGCAAATACAATCCTTGGATGAAATTGTCATTTGTTGGATAAGAGGGTTTTTGTCTTCTAATCAAAAGATGAACATCAAATGCTCAATCTTCAAAAGAATTTTTGGCAACAAACAATGGATGTTTTTCCTTTTACAATCCTCTGGTTGCTATTTTTAGCCCTCCAAGAAGACTCTAGAAACTCTTTTTTAATTTCTAAATTATATTTCGATCAGCCCTCTTGTCCTACCAACACTTTGAAAAAATCTCGAGTCCCTTTTTAAAACCACTTTTAGATACTATATAATTTAATAATCAAGTAAAAATTGTCTTCTTATAAAACTAAAGTTACTTTTTAGACACCTTAAATTAGAAAGTTATTCTCAATTCAAAAAAAGGAACATAACAAAAAAGCACAACAAAACTCTAAAGTGTCAAGTATTTTGAGATTCAAGAGACTTGCAAATATAAAGAAATGATAAAGAAATGAAGGTATAGCAAATAAATCCACAATAAAGGAAAATTTGTGGATCAAAGAACTCAAAAACATAAACCAATGCAGAAGAATAGAGTAGGAAGCTTCCCAACGAAGATGTTCACATGCTCAACAGAAAAAAATGTTCAAAACCCGATTTTTTTTTATATTCTAAGCCATCCCATGCTATTTCAAGCAAGGGAATCAAGAAAAAATAGTTACAAAGTTGTTAATTATAGGAGCTGTTATGCTAAGAATCTTTTGAAAATGCATCTGACAGGGACATTTAATACATGTAGGGTGCTTATCCATTTCGGAGGATATTGAAACAACTATAATATCATTCAAACATTGGATAAGCATCCAAAAAGTAGGTAGTGTCCAAAAACTGGATGAGCATTATGGAAAATGGATGTGCCCAAGTATAAACAAAATCATAGAAAACTGGCTAAAATAAACTTAAAATGAATTATAGAAATCAGTGAGAGGAAAAAGCTTGGAAAATAGGCTAAAATGGGTGAGCAAAATAAGTATAATTTATAATCTTAAGATCACAAGTTATGTAATTTTTATATTACAATTAGTATGTTTCCAGATTCCATGGGAGGAGTGATTGAAACTTTAAGTAAATTAAATACTCTTCATCAAAAGCTAGCATGCTTCCTTCCATGCTAGGAAAAAGCTTGGAAAATAGGCTAAAATGGGTGAGCAAAATAAGTATAATTTATAATGTTAAGATCACAAGTTATGTAATTTTTATATTACAATTAGTATGTTTCCAGATTCCATGGGAGGAGTGATTGAAACTTTAAGTAAATTAAATACTCTTCATCAAAAGTTAGCATGCTTCCTTCCATGCTAGCTTGTGCAACTCAACATTAGCACCAAACTCCATTGAGTTAGGGTTTGCATATGTTTTAATATTCATTTTTTTTAAAGTATCATACAAGTGTCAAAAGGATAATATGTTTAAGTAGTCATTACAAAATCATATCATCTCAATGTTTGATCTCCTAGCAACTCGTATATGATTGTAGAGAAATAAATCACAACTTACATAAAGGAAACCCTAATTGAAATAAACCTTAGATTCTTATGGAATTAAGATTGATTAACTTAAACCATAGTTTAAAAACTCATAACTTGACGAAACTCACCATGCCCAAATTTGACTTGGAATCAGCAACTCTACAAAACTTGGCATGGCTAAATTTTGACTTGGGCTCGAAAGCTTGGAATTTTTTTGTGAAAGCTTGTGAATTTCCCATTCGTGACTGCAGGCTGTTTTTAATGGCAAGAAATGCTTGATGCCCACTCATGCACAAACAAACAATGTACATTTTATCACCTGCTCATGGTTAGGCTACATGCCCTCAATTCAAAGATGTGCCCCTAATGGGCTGCGACTGAAAAATGTGCCATCAACTGGAAGATGTCCTCTCGATGCGCTGTAGCTAAAACTCGTGCCCTTGATAGGTTGCAATCGGAGAATGTGCCTATGGGATAGCATTTTTTTTAGTGTTTGGCATGTGTGTGATTGAGGGTGTCTTCACAAGGTGCTATGTTTAGATGTAAATATGATTGAAATGATATAAAGGGAAACTAGTTTTAATAGCTATTCTCTATTAAAATGCCATTCCTTTATTCTTGATAGGATTGAAATTAGTGAGCCAAGAAAAACAATTAAGGACCTATCTGACAATAAACAATTAATTTTTTTTAATTCAAAAACCAAAGTTATTTTCACAAGTTACCTTTGTGATAGAAAATTTTCAAGTTGAAGCTCTAGTAATTTCCTCTATTTTTTCGAATATGTCCATATGGCTTATGGATACACTAAAGCCACTATGAAGAACATCATTATTGACTCTTTTGCATAGTTCTACAAAGTTTCCTGACGAGGGAATGAGGGGACGTGGAGATGGGTTTTTGGGACGGGGGGAGCAAGGGCCTAAGTTTGGAGACTATTGGGGAATGGTGGGGCGGGGGGTGGCATTGATATACATATAGTACTTGAAAAAATAGCTATAAAAAAATGTATAAGAATTACAATATTTTATTTACAAATGGAACTTTGGTAAATTAGTAAAATCTAAAATATTTAAATACTATTAATACTACTTAACAATTAACATTGAAGTTTGAACAATGAAAATATCGAATTCGACATTTATATTCAAGATTTCATAATGGTGATTACAATGAGTACAATGATGTCAAAATAACAAAATGGAGTGAAGTGAAGCCTCTAATCATCCCCAAAGTCCTCATCACTAGAATTGTTGGAAGTGGACACATGGTAAAGCTCCACCAAACTAATACCAACCAACCCTGCCTATGTAATTGTAGCATCCTCATCAATCTGTGCTGACTCGTCTAGCTCTACATCTGACCGTGCTGCTAGAATCTCTTTGTACACAAGTTTCTTGTGGTCAATGAAACACAAAGCACTATGTACAGCCACAAGCTTCTCTACTCTCCTAGAGGTAAGTTTGTTCCTCTTAAGAGAGTTCCATGAAGTTATAAGTAGACCAATTCCTCTCAGTAGTTGAAGAACTAAAAACTTGAGATAGCAGTCAAATAGCTAGTGGTAGTCAAAGAAATCGGTCCATGACAATTCCACAAAATTGGGTCCTCTTGTGCCATAGTTGCCATATCCATCTTGGTCGCCTCAAAATAATCCCTAAGAGTGGCAAATTTTGTCCACTCAATATGAATGATGCTGGCCTCTACAGGATCATACATCTTTTTGATGTCCCTAAAGAACCTTGCCTTCACCTTAGCATCCTATATGGGTGTAATTGTACTGGGTCTTTGCTTGTACCACTTGGGGTTCAATGCATAGGAAATCATGTGCAAGGGAGTGTTGAGCTTTTCCTATATCCGATGAATGATAAGCTGAATGTGCTCATTGTAAAATGCTAATGTGGGATCTTTCTCTCGCATGACAACCCTCATTTGGTTAAGCAAACCATCAATGCACTCATACACCTTTCCAAGGTTAGGTGCATTGACATCCCCATATATAATGACCTCAAAAATTGGAGTAGTTATGGAGACTATATATTTTGCACCATCCCAAAAACCATTACTCTTCACTACATCCTTCACTCTCTTCCCTTGCTTTGTCCTGGACTCGGGCCACCGATTCCATTCTGTTGTCATAACCATTAGTTAGTTGCAGTGCCTCTTGCCACTCAAGCATTCTCTCCAAGAGAATGAATTAGGATGCATATCTAGTCTCGACAGGTTTCAAGAACTCCTTAGAGAAGCTTTTGAAGAGTGCATGTGAAGTGTGGTGGTTGCAGATAAACATCTACACATCTTTAGCATCATTGACCATTACTTTGATCCAATCAATCTTTCCCATGTCCCTGAGTGCATTATTCATAGCATGCACACAACAAGGAGTCCACCAAATATGTCTATAAGTTGTCTCAATCAATTTCCCTGTAGCTTTGCACACATGGGCTGCATCTATCACTACTTGGACCACGTTTTGTGGCCCAACTTCCTCAATAGCATCCTTGAGGATGTTACATCCCGATATTATAGCTACTATTGTATAGGGCAATTGATTGTAATGTTTGAATCTTGATGATGAATAAAACATGGTTGATCTCGTTATTAAATGAATGAGTCCTGTATAAATGATGGTTTCATTTGATTGTTACTTCTAAATGATTTAGTCTTGATTAAATGTTGCATACAATTATGGAATAATAGTATTCTAACTTGTGAGATGTTTTACCTTGTTATGAGCATATGACTGCCGATGTCATGTCATGATGTGCAGGTATGAAGACTGTTCCTCCGGACAAAGGAGAGACATCATTCGTAGAGGAACTTGGTCGGGTAAAGGCATTTACCACAAATTGAGTATACACATACTATAGATTGAGTAAGCCAAGTCTGTTTGTCGAGATAACGGTAAGTCGTCTATAGGCTTGTTTATTGACATTAAGGTTCTAAATTCACTTCTTTCTGTTTAAGGGATGTGATTGTTTAAACGTCAGACTTGCTATACCATGACCCAAGTATGAAATGATGTGAATGTTATGTGTTAATAATTGAATGGGAACGCACGTACATCTATACATTGTGAACACGTATTTATATGTACAGACATATCAATACATGTGTACGTTAAGCAGACAGATATGCTCATACACATGTGTCGACATGTATGTACACATGCATACGTATATACACGTGTATATATGTACACATTCCGTCTGATATCTGTAGTGAAAATAATATTTAATAATATTGCCTAGCAAAATTACATAAATATTTATGTATTAATGTATATATTAACAATGTGATTATATTTATGGATATATATACATAAATACATAAAATATAAATGTATTATATATTTATATATTTAAATATATGTATTAATATTAAGGTAATATTTACATATATATAAATATATATATAGATCACGATATAATGTGGGAAAATATATATATTTATATATTTAGAAATATTACACCTAATTAAAATACATATATGATTAAATATATAAATGATTAAGGTTAAAATGTGAAATGTATAAATTTAATTGACACATAACATATTTAATAAATTGAAACCGAACACAAAGGTAATAGAAAAATAAAAGGATTTAAAACAATGGGGAAATATTTCGGTTTTGACTATGGAGAAAATATTAAACTCAATATGAAATCGAAATTCTTTTGCTTGAAATTTTTAAATCAAGAGAAGTCGAAATTATTTTTAATGAACATTTGTAAATGAGGAAAAAACGTATTATTTTGTAAAACACGTTTTTCTCTGAAAAACGCATAAAAATCGCTTGGAAAAGTCACGCGCATGAAGAAAAACGCGCCAGAAACGCGGGGCAAAGAACTGGTCACTGAGAAATGATCGAATGCTAATATCCTGGCCGGAAATGGCGACGTGGAAGCATATGAAATTTGACCTTTTCGTTTGGAAACAAACTTCCTGAATTATTGCAACAAAATAACCTAAAATCTAGAAAACGCCTTGAGCTGTCAATCCGCCATGTGAGAGTCGAAAAATTCTTCATTTGCTGGCTTGAAAGAAAAGTCGAATCACCTTCAATTTGATGAATAAGGGTTTAAGAATCCGCCATCTAGCATTTTGACTAATTCTGAGCACATAGATGTCAATCCACATGCCTCCATTGGTGGAATCCGTTGCATTTCGGGCCCTATATAATGACGCCCTTCCATTCATTATGAACACACTTTTGGAGCAATCTGAGTTTACTATTTTTATTCCATATCCATTACATTGTACTGCCTGAGTTTTCCTGTATAGCTGAGTTCGATAAGCACAGTAAATATTTCCAGCATTTACCAGTCATAGTGAATTAAGCCATTTTGAGTTTAAAGTGAGGAATTTGTATTGTTGAGTAGGAATTGAGTGGTGGAAACACGTCTGAGAGAAGAGTTATAGGAGTTCACTATAGAGTGAAATACTATCATAAAAGAAGCCATATTTAGCTTAAACCCTGGAAGCTTATTTGAAGGAGAATCTAGAAGAGCAAATTTGGAAGGAGAAGTTTTAAAAACAGGCATGAACCCTCCTACGTTATAATTTATATTAAAGTATTGTTTCTTTTTTTGATTGCTGTTTTCAATTAGCTCTAATAGGGAAGAACTGTTTTGATGAATATTTAAAGCAATTCATTTAAGAAGAAAATGTGAAAAGGATTCAATGATTAGGGGGAAATTGTGAAAAAGGGATTAATTGGATAAAGAGCTTAAGGGATTAGATTATTTCTCTTGCGTTAAAACGAAACAATGGAAAAGATAAAAGGGAAAGATTTATTTGCATTTTGAATGGTTATTGCATGTTGTGTATGATCTCTATATATGGAGAATACGTAGACGTATTATTTATCTACTAGGATTGAAATGATGGCAGAATCAAGTAAAGTCTTTTAGCTCAAGTTATTAGGATAACTGAGACAAGTTAAGTACTCCTAGGATAAAGAATTCCTAGTTAGGAGGTTTGATACAAGACACTTGAATACTGTTTTCATTTCTAGTAGGTTCAGAGTGATTGCAGGATGTTCCGGATGGATTTGATCAACGTAGCTTGAAGGACAACCTACAAGAGAGTATGGTGCCTGTCAAATCAGGTTTGAGTAGTGCTTTTATGATAGATGACCTTCATTCAAGTAATCGAATGAGAATATTTTGGCCAAAGTAGTGAAAGGTACGACATCCACCTAGATGGAGATAGTTGCGACTACACCAGCTCATTGTGATCCGAGTACTAGATCGAGATTGTGAAATAGCATTCTAGTTGTGCAGGATTGACAAAGACTATGTCAGCTTGGCAATCAAGTAAAGGATACCTCACCAATCTCTTCTCGAAGGGAGGGCCGTCGCATTGCAAATGATCAGGCGGGACCTGGCATTGAGAAACCGCGGTTGAGCAGCAAGCGCTTCGAGTGATGTTTCTCCTCCACAAAGAAGCGGTCAAGGTACCAAGATTTGAAAAGGACTTGACCTCGGACCTTTCACTTTATTTTCCAGCAAAAGCTTACGAGCTATGTATGTAACTGTATTACTTTTTAACTCTGATTTATATTTGAAATGAAAATGAAATTCATGAGGAAACATATTGTAACTTGTACGTGTTTATCAATAAAGAAAGGAAGAAATTTTATTGTATTATCTTTGTTATATGTTACTTTTACATGTTTTAAGTGAGAATTGGAAAGTTTTTAATTTGCGCAGAATTGGGTCGTAACAGAGGATCTTAAATTGAAATTCAGCATCTTTGAGATGTCCTAAACAATCAACTGCCTTAAGAAAATATGGGCCCTTTGTACATGTTACCATGATATTGATGAGTGGGCAGTGCCTAATGTTCGTCCAACCATCCGTCCAACCATCCATGATTATGCTGCATCCACTTTGCACCCAACATTCCTTCATTTCCTCCATTAACACATTTATCATGGAATAGTTCTTATCCTAGATTGTGGTCCTTAATTTTGTCTCCCCTGGTGGCACATATGATGGTTCTCCCCTTGCTACCATCAATATCATCTCTTTATAATAAGGAAATCAAGCCACATGGAATGGAATGCCATTTGCAAAGAAGAAGTTTCCAATGGCATCATCTACATCATCCTTCAACTGCACATGAATAATTCACCTATTGGGTTACCAGCATCACTTGTCAACTTCCATTTCCCCCTAGCCTCTATTGCATGAGCCCTTGAAGAAGAACTTGGCATATGTGCAACTTGCCTCTACCAAGTAGACGTAGAATTATGTGGCTGGCCCTGATAACCCTGGGGCCTATGAGACAAAGTAGCAAATACAGGTGCGGCTGCATTGTTTTCACTAACACCCCGTTGCTTATATATCTCAGCTCCGTATTTTAGGTTTATTGATCTCCCCAAAAATTTACATGCTTCCTCACCTTTTCCTCAGATATGAAGGAGGTGGGCATTAACTTTGGTAATGCTGCCAAAAAATTCAAAGGCACAAAAGTGGCAATTCCACAACCTTGTGCCCCTAGATGTCCCAGGCTTGCTCGGTAACTTTTTTGCAAATTGTTTCAAAGGAGGCTTATGATCAAAAGGACCCTTAGCATACTTTGTCACTAATGTGGAGGGGCAATTCATACTTTGAATTGCACTCGCCATGAAACTAATGGTTTGGATTTAATCATCATGGTCATCCCTCTCAGTCTTAGTGTCAGGTGCATAATCGGATTCGGTACTTTCATTGTGAACCTCAACCTCATCTTCACTCGTGTCATGAGAACTCGTTGTGACACTGCAACAAACAATATAAAATTTATAAGTCTAATTCAAAAAGTATAATTCAAGCTATGCATGCAACATAATACAATGTTAGCTCAATTGAAAAACTTATAAATTCAAGATATGCATCTGCTGTTACAAGTATGGTCATGAAAGAAATTGATAGAACATCCCCACATGTATCAAAACATCAAAGAACTAACCACCCATCATTGAATTAACAAATATACCTCAAAGATTGGCAAATAGATGGCTGGTGCAGGTCTGAAACCCTGCTGTTATAGTCTGGACAGCGAGATATAAACTCAAAAAGCTCTCCAAATCACTCCCACATGCATCCGAAATGAATGCAAGCTATCGCTATGTTTCCAAATAGCTCTGAATGACTTATCACATCATCAGAATATTCATAGTGAGAAACCAAAACTGAAACTTCAAAGCAGCTCCAATAGTGACTCTTGTGTAAAATGCCTTCCCAGATAGACTGAAGTTTTTCGATTGGTTTCCAGTTTGATAGATATTTTATTTATCAAACTTAGCACAACAACATAGTCATATTGATTGCCACAGCCAGGTACATTCATGAATAACACTGGTAAGCAATTCTTTGATAATTTTGACTTCATATAAGTCTGGTTTACAACATGCCGATGCTCAGAAATTTATATCAGATTATTACATGCTCAGAAATAGTCTCAGAAGCACAATGACAGTGATCTAACAAAGATGTTAATAGGAAAATGATGTCAATACTTCAGTTAAACATTGTTTCTGACTGATATAGTATTCTCCCTAATCTAAAATGCAGGGTTAATACTCAACTGAGACTCAGGAACCATTGACATCTGACAAAACCTTTCTATACAACATTTCAGACCTATTATCCACCTTACAATGCAGTTACAAAAGAGCTAACAGCTTACAGAGCTTCAAAGATTAAGCCACTACAGTAGTAATGCAGTTATAACAATTGCAGACCTGGAATATTCACGTGGAGGACTACAGCATAGAAAATACTGCCCATAAAGTTGTCTCAGACCCATGTCTAGGAGAGGAAGACTCACACAACCTTGTGCCAAGCAGTCGCTATTGTTTGGAGATGATTTCCGAGCCTCAATACTAGTCGCTTTCCTTTCTTGGAGATGATTTCTGAGCCTCAATACCAGAAAACTCTCTAATCAGAAAAGTGGGACAGCCATCAATTATCAAAGTAGGAGGTAGAAACCTAGGAGTTTGGGCAGGAATACTTCTGCCCTTGAAATATTCCCCCTTAATTTTTTCCCAAAATTTAACACACAAATCAGCAACCAATCACTGATTAGGGTTAGCTCCAAATGCAAATCAGCATGAAAAGTAACTCTAACCAAGAATGTTCACCAAGATCCCAATGTGGGTGAGGTAATAGCATATGGTCAAAGGGTCATTAGGAATAAACTGAATTGAAATTACAATTCATCTGCTGATGTAGACATCCACAAGTAGTGGGGATACTCCACTTATTCAGTGGGTGAGATTATTACATTATTAAAGGCGGCAAGCCAGCCATTTAAATCCTCACTTCCACTTATTAACGTGGGGGGAATACAGTCCACACAACTACTATTTAGTGGGAACTATAACAAAGAAAGATGACGGTTTAAACTCAAATCCACCAATTGTGGGAGAAGGAAATTTAAACTAAGAATAAATAAATAATGTTAGTACTACCAATCAGCTTTACAAATGAATTAAAACAGCGCAAATAAGAAAGATATGTCATAAAACAATCATGGTTAGAGTAACACTTCCTCTAACTTCACAACAGTAATGATATAGGAAATGAAGCTCAAACCAGCATTATATCAAAAACCAACAAGTCTGACTGTAAAATGTAGAATACAGAAAATCAGACCAGCAAGTAAGAAAATCACCATAATGGACATAACTCCTTCAATACAGCTCCAGAAAGCTTCAAACAACAGTTAAATGAAGCCTCCAAACATGGCGTCCATCTTCCAATAAGAAGAATTTGAACTATAAACAACAAACAGTTGCACGACCCAAAGGCTTAGAAAATGGTACGGCCTCAAGGAGGTCGTACTTCGTATCTAAAAATCCAACAACATTAAAATCGCAACTTCAGTAACTGTTTCATAGCTAAATGTGCAAAGATGGGCCAAGACTTAGAATGATATAGGGACCAGAAAAGTGTTTAACAAGAAAAGTTTGTTTCTGAAAGACATATCAATAATACAAAGTCAGATTATAAATCATAACCTGCTGTAATTGAAATCATTGTTTGTCCCCCATCCACCCCCGATTGAAGCATGGCCTTCAAAAACTTTCTAGGAAGCCATAGTTTTAGCCCAAGAAAGATAGTCTCAGCAGTTTCCCCGTGAAATAGCCTATTAAGCTTCCCTCGCTTAGGTCCGAATTAGTCCTCATGTATGATAATCCTTGTTTCCAAACATAACATAACTGCCTAAAAGCTCAATATATAAGTTTATTCTATGTCGAAACACTTCAATTCCAAGTCGAATCACTAACTTCAAATAGGGGATGCCACCTTTACATTTACTTTTTGAAATAATAAAATATTATTCAATCTCCTTTAGGCATCCATTTCATACATTGTAAATTAAAACATTTATTAAATAATTAAATGCTCAACTTGACCCCTTAATATCCCCTCTTTAAAACAACATGAAGTTATTAAGCCTAGGCGTGGGGTACAACTTCAAGACATGAAAATTGACTAAGTATAAAACTCAATCCAAAGGAGAGATAGAAGCCAAAGCCAAAACCAATGCTCAAACTGATTTTGCCAGAAATAGAATGATGACTTGAGCTGAACTACTGATGATGCCACTGCCAAAATTAGACTTACTAAAAATAGCCAATGCCAAAAATAGTAAGTTGACTTCAAAACCATCTGAAAGCCAAATTGATCAACCAAACTGAACTACAAATGATTGAGCTGCTGCTAGAAAGATACTGCTAAAAGATAGACTTACCAAAAATAGCAAATTGCTATAAATAGTAAGTTTGCACAACTTCCTCTGAACGCTAAATGAGCAGTATCACGACTTACTATAAATAGTAAGTGTTTCCAAAATCATTTGAGCACAAACCGGGCAGCCATCATGACTTATTATAAATAGTAAGTGCCCGGAAAGGATGTTAGAATAAGATGCATGTCACATCACTCTGGAGGTCTCTGAAAACCCAGAAAAACCTAGAAACCTTTTACATGCAAACCCTCGAAAAAGCATCTGGAAGAGGAAACCCTAATTTTTTGCTTTAGCCTAGCCTATGGATTTCCGGAAATAGGCTAAATCCAATTGAAGAGCGTAGGGCTAAAATGGGGACATTACAGCCCTCAAACACAACTCCACCAAATGTCTCCATGACATGAGTCACTGCTGATGTGTTTTTCAGACCGCACCAGAATAAAGTTCAACCGCCTCTATTCTCTCTTGATCAAAAGAGCCCGCACGCCAAGACTGCGTAAGAAAGTTCAGTGCTCAACCCAAGGTTCTTTTCAGCATGAATAGGTCGTTTTTGGCTCGACAGGATTTGCCGGGTATTTCAAGGTAATTTAATGGAATTGTCTGGCAGCTTATAGGGCAACCTAAATGCTTTCAAGAGGTATCTATGAAGTGCGGTGTTCTCATTCTAACCAAAAGCACCGAATTAGTTGATGCGCTAAGTGAAGACTTAATTCATCAAGGGCGGAGAAGATATGGGCCAACTTCAGCAAATCCTCTAACTGAATCCTCGCTTTTATCCGTGATCGATGTTATCATGGAGTCAAAAATCTTCAAGGAGATGATTGAAGATGCTCAAACCACCACTTGACTATGAAGATGTCACATCACAACGACGCATACCATCATTCAAACTGCGGATTAAAGTTAGCCTCCAACGCTTCTAGGTTGATCACACAAGGCATTCACTGCCGCAGTCGATACCATAGTGGTATGGATAGACGGTTGCGGATCAAACACCACATTCCACAGCTAACATCTACTACATGCATGAAATGAAACTTATTCTACTTTATGCTACTTGAAGTAGAAGGGATGAAGAAACCTCGCTAGCTATCCACAATAAAGATGAATTTCACCATCAATGAAAGATCTTTTATTATGAAAGTTTTATATGATACCCTTACAAAAGTTTTCAAAGGAAAACTTTCCTTCTCCTCCAACTACACTATCAATCTACTTCTAAGTTATTTCTCTATTCTAACTTCTACTCTAATTCTACTGTCTCATGCTAAGCTCTACTGAAGGTACAAATGAGGGGGACTCCCCCTTTATATAGCTGGCCAAGTCCAACGGACGACTCAGATTACAATCGGCTGGATGGCCCAGATCGTGCCACCTCAGCCCTAAACATGATTTGCCCTAAAAACCGCCACAAAGGAGAGTGGGGTAATAAATGCGTCATTAATGGCCACCACCCTTCTAGAAGATTCCCTTCTGCGGACGCGTTCACACTGTTCTTGATCTTTGTACTCGGCCAATTCTGATGGTCGCTTGGAGGAGGGTAAAAGAGACTTTAAGATTGCCACCTCGAATAATAGAATTTGGTAGAATCTGGAGTCCGACCGCTCTTGATTTTCTCCTTGACCCTTGCTCGAACTTCCATTCTATGCTCCATTTTGAATTTTGAAAACGCTTCAACACTTAGCCATTTTCTTGCAGCTTTTCTTCCTTCGCGATTTATCATCTTGAACCACTTGCTTCAAATCATCACCGCCTGGTCCCGACGTTCCTCCTGCAAAACAAGAAGAGCATTAGAACACTTCATAATATAAATTCGCCTTACTTACCAAGATTTTCACACTCTAACTTCCAAGCGTTCATCGTTTTCACTAGCCAGCGTCACGTTCAAATCCTTCATTTCGCCTGCTGGAGCTCCGACAACTTCAAGAAAACTATCTTCATGAAGGATTTAAGCAAATTCACCTAGGCAGTTCCCTTCAAATTCATCGTCTGGAGAATTTCATCTTGAAAACCCATTTTCTTCACATTTGCCTTAGAAAATTTTCAAATTTCTCCTAGGAAATTCATCAACCTGGCGCCCATTAAAAATATTCACCCTGAAGGCCTCGACAAAGCGCAGAAGACTTCAAAATCCACTCCTGATCGACAATCATCAATACCCAGAAGAAAATTTCACTCAGAACGCGCTAGACCCATGGGTACCCAACGAACGGGTTCATTTAATTTTCTGAATTTTGAACCTTAGAAAATAATTTTTTAGCAAATTTAATCTATTTCTTCATCTCCAGGCACATTTCCTTGCTCTGGCTTGAAATTTCTCGTTGACCTTGTGCAATTGGCATCCTCCGACTTATTCCTGCCGATTTACCCATGCCTTAGCAAATTTCTTCATCCCTTAGCAAGCTTGGGCGCATTTCATACCTTGCACTTCCATTTTTGACACTTAGAAAATTTCTTTATCAATTTTCAACCTCTTGGGCGCATTTGGGCTAGTCAAAGTTCCACTTTGAAACACTTAGAATATTTTAGAGTCCCATCCTCCAGCAAGGGCGCAAATCATGGCCCGAGCTTTCAATTTCAATGTCTCATCTTCAAGGTTAGGCGCATCTGGCATGCCTACTTCCAATTTCAACACTTAAACCTTTTTTTACTTTTCCCCTCAGGCAAAGGCGCATATGATGGGTCAAGCTTTCAATTTTGCAAGATGAGCGCATTTTAATGGGTCAACATCTAATTTTAACACCTTTACACACTTAGGCGCATTTGACCCTTGGAGGTTCCAACTTCGAACACTTAGGAACTTTCATCAACATCTTTGGAGACCCAGGCGCACTTGACATATTGAACATTTAATTTAAGGCCTTAGGAAATTTCCAAGTCACGTTGTCCTTCAATACCCTCAGGCGCATTTGATAGGTTGTATTTTTAGTTCCAACGCCTTGGACAAAATTTTCATGACCACCTCCTCATACTAAGGCGCATTTAACAAGGTGTATCTCCATTTTGATTAGGGGCGCATATAACATGCCAAGCTTTCAATTTCAACCTTGGGCGCAAATCACCCAGCAAATGTTCATTTTTGGCACTCAGGCGCATTTGACCCCCTGTGGTTTCATTTTTCAACCTTTTAACATTTTCTTGCCAAATCAACTTGTAAGGGCGCATTTGGCCCAGTCTCCATTCATTTTTTGTCATGGGCGCATATGACCCCCTGAGCTTCCAGTTTCATTACTTGACAAACAAGGGCGCATTTACCAGGTTAAGCTTTCATTTTTCATGCCTTAGAAAATTTTTCTCATCCTCTTCAAAGAGGGGCGCATTTGGAGACATGAGGTTTTAATTTGAAAGACTTAGATATTTTCAATCAACCTTCCACAAGTCAAGGCGCATTTGACAGGTGGTACTTCAAATTTGTAACACTTAGTAAAATTTTCACTGCTACTTTCCCTTCAAGGGCGCATTTGACATGCTGGGCTTCCAATTTTTAACACTTAACCATTTTTCTATCCACCTCCCAAGCTAGGGCGCATTTAGGCCCCTCTACTTCCAATTTTTGTCAATACTTGGAGAATTTTCAACTACCCTTCTTCCTAAGGCGCATTTTAGCATGTCTACTTCCACTTTGGGTGCCTTAGAAAATTTTTGGTGCCTCCTCTTCTTCAAGGCGCATTTGCCTAGGCTAGCTTCTAGTTTTCAACACTTAGTCAATTCCTAAGCCATCCCTCTCAACTTGGGCGCATTTCACCCCTCGTGCTTCAAGCTTCGAGCACTTAGAAAATTTTCCTATCACCTCCTTCCTCAAGGGCGCATTTGGAGGCATGAGCTTTCATTTTAACTTGCCTTAGGAGTTTTCAAGCCACCTCTTTGCACTTGGGCGCATTTTACCATAGGAGGTTCCAATTTCCGTACTTCGAATATTTTTCAACCATCTTGAAGCTCAAGGGCGCATATTACCAGTGGAGCTTCCAATTTGTGTGACTTAGAAAATTTCCACCAGCCTCCAGCCTTTAAAGGCATTTTTCACTTGCCGGACTTGAAAATTCATCAATTTCAGTGAATTTTATGCCATTTGTCAAATTTGGAGTGACTCGTTCACGCCTGCCCTAATTTGCTATTTTTAGAAAGTTCTTCAAATTTTGTGCTTTGAATTGACTTCTGACTTTGAAGAGCCTGATTTTGCTTTGTGTTGACTCTCGGGATGTAACTGAGCTGTCGGAGCCTGATGTCTGCCTGCACCTGCTATTTTTAGCAACCTGCTAAAAATAGCAACTGCTCAGAAAGTCTTCAAATTTTGAGTGTTGATTGCTTGAAGGGTATTGATCGTGACTGGACGCTGCTTCTGCCTGACTTTTGTGTTCCGCCCTTGATTTTCGGAAACCCTAATTTCTCAGACCCGGCCTGCTAAAAATAGCAATTATCTGATTCTTCATTCTCTGTAACTCTTGTTTGCCTTGAAATTTGCGCCATGGATTACCTATCACGTGCTTGACTTGTGCTTGCTGAGATATGGTGCTGACCTGCCAATTATAGCTGTCGGCGACTTACTATTTATAGTAAGTGCCCGTTTCTGAGGCCTTCCTTGCTCCGTTTGCTTTGAAATTTGGACAGTGTGCCCGTCGTTGGTGAACTTGCCCATTTGTGCAGACGCTGAGACTAACTTTCTATTTATAGCCCTTGTCCAAAATGCCTTACTAAAAATAGCAGGTTCTCTGATTACCTTCAAATTTTGCCAGCAAACTCTCGAAAGGATGCTGATCATGATGGGTACTTCAGTTTTGAACATTTTGACCTTTGACTCCTCATTTTCAGCGCTGAAGCTCGAAACCCTAATTTTGTGCATGTCGCCGACACTCCCCGCTTAGTCAGCCACGCACGCCTTGCACCCAAGCCGAGAGCCGCCCTGCCAAAATAGAAGACTGAAAGTGATCAACCTACCGCCTACGATCTCAAGGTCATAACGCTCAAAATCTTGAAACCTGCAAAACCCAAAATTTCAACATGCACGACCGGCTGTGGTGTTAGTAAGCCCGGTATGGTCAGCCCCACGGTGGTGTTATAATCGCCGCTAATCTCTTGGAAAACCCAGAAAGAAAATGCCGACATGCGTCGAAAATGTCTGCATGCAAACCCTGATATTGGCCTCCGAAGGCCGAATGCTGAAAGTCATCATCATACTTTGCATGTCACATCACCGCAAAGGTCTCGAAAAACCCACAAAGAATCTCCAGACATGCGTTGAAAAACTCTGCCTCTAAGCCCTGAAAATTGCCTCTGGAGGCAGAACTGCTAAAAATAGCAAGTTGTCCGTTTTAGTTCAAATTTAACCTGTGAGTAGCCTGATGTGCTCTGGACGCAGTGTGATTGTCGGAATCTCAAGAATGTTGAAGGATTGCCTGTAATTGCACACTTACTAAAAATAGTAAGTACTCAGAATCTGACGAAATTTCAGTGGAAACCGGGTGGTCTTCATACTAACAACAATGTTAGTCTCAAATCTCAATTTATTCACCTCGTTTGACTTCAAATTGGCTGGAAAATTCAAAACCCTAATTTTCAGACTTGGCCAAAATTCACATTTTAAGCTCAAAGACGGGCTCAATCCCGAAAAGACAGACAGTAGAAAAGAGAGACAAACCAAAACGACCGAAAAGCACAGCCAAAATTAGGGGGTCCCCAGTTGCAATGGGGCGATGTGTGAAAAAGGTCACAATACCACCCATCCTGAAACCAAAGGGGCAGTAAGAGGCACTTCATTCGCAACTTGAGTGTGAATGACAAAAGACTTAACACTACTCTCTTCATCAATTACTAGGGCTGCCATAGACAACTGGGTCTCTGCTATAAGTGATGAACACTAAACCAAACTTAACTCCAAGCAAAGCTCATCCACATGGATCTCAAATTCTTGAACGGCCATCTGGGTGCTCTTCAACGAATCCCTAGTAGGCTTAAGCTCATGAGAGAGCTTATCAATTTCCTCTTCCTTTCCTCTCAATGCATTTGAATAAATTTCAGCGAGGTTGAGGAGTCACGATATGAAAGAAGATGTAGATAGTCTGATTTCATTGTTCCCATACCTTCTTTGATTACCTGTAGACTATCCTAAGAAGACTCTTCTTCAATTCCTTTTTGTCTTCTTTCCAGTTGAACCTTCCAAAGGTGATTTTCAATCAGCTTGTGCATTTTATCATGATGAGACATCGGTGCCACAATCTCATCTTCACTCACCTTCAACTAGTTCTCCAAATTGTGCGGACTATTGGGCATATGAACTTTTGCTTCACATGAAGAAACATCAGATTGTTCTTGAAGTGCTTGAGTCACACAACTATTTTCTTCTGTGATGTCATCCATACATATATTCTAATTTGGAATTAGGACAACGCTAATTCCACCTATAGAATCATCATCAACACCCCCATTAGGTGTTATAGCACAAGAGGGCTCAAGTTCTTTATATTCATCATCCAACTCAGTTGATTCACTAGATGATGGCCTGTTTTCTTCTTATAGAGAAATTGGAACCTGTATACCAAATGAGATTAGTTCTTTTACAGACATTTGTTCTTTGAACTTCTCAATTTTCTGCTCAACCAATCTTCTTGTGAAATCGTATGCTATGGTTGAGACATGTTCTTTTCTCCAGATAACCAACAATTCTGATTGCAACTGCTTGCAAACATCATCACCTTCATTAGGAATCAGGGACAAGATAGTTAACATACCTAGTTTGACCTTGTCAGAATGACGTTTCCTGATTTTGGATATGAGACAGTGGAACATCTAAAGAATCAACTCATCACACCCAAGGTCCATCATGAAGAGGCATAACCTAACCTTCGCCATAATTTCCAAAAATTTTACTCTTTGACCGAAGGTAGGGCTTTTGACATCATGTAACCCCTAAAAACACTCTACAATCAGCTGAAGTATTTCTCTCATGATGTCATCATCATAGGGTGCGTTAGGAGCTGCAATTCTCACAACCTCACTAATACAAGTGACAACTACAAATCTTACCTCTTCATCCTGATGTCTCATCAGCACTGGCTTAACCAAAGAGTGCACCAATGAAGACATAGGGCTGGGAAGGTGATTGACCAATCTTGCATAGACTATTTTCCACTTCTTCCAATATGTTGAGAAGAACTACTTTTGGTTGAGGTAAGTGTTTTAACTTCTTACCTATAAATTTCAACCTTTCTTGGAAAACCTTGGTAGCCTCATGTTATTTACACCCTGTATTCAAACTTTTTTCAATAGAAATCTGATTTTGCTTTAGAGATTCAAGCAAAGAATTCATTGGATCACTAACAGAAGCCATGAAGCCCAAACTAGAATTTTGATCTGTAATAGATTAACTGAAACCCTTTTTCTGATCACTTGTAGACTGGCAGGATGCTCAACCCTGATACAACTATAAAATGCCTTCCCATATAGACTGAATTTTTTCAATTGGTTTCCAATTTGATAGATATTTTATTTTATCAAACTTAGCACAACAACATAGTCATATTGATTGACATAGCCAGGTACATTCATTAATAACATTGGTAAGCAATTCTATGATAATTTTGACTTCATATAATTCTGATTTACAAAATGCTGATGCTCAAAAATTTATATCAGATTATTACATGCTCAGAAATAGTCTCAGAAGCACAATGACAGTGATCTAACAAAGATGTTAATAGGACAATGATGTCAATACTTCAATTAAACAATGTTTCTGACTGATATAGTATTCTCCCTAATCTGAAATGTAGGGTTAATACTCAACTCAGACTTAGGAACCATTGACATCTGACAAAACCTTTCTATACAATGCAGTTACAAAAGAGCTAACAGCTTACAGAGCTTCAAAGATTAAGCCACTACAGTAGTAATGCAGTTATAACAATTGCAGACCTGGAATATTCACGTGGAAGACTACAGCACGGGAAATACTGCCCATAAAGTTGTCTCAGACCCACGTCTAGGAGAGGAAGACTCACACAACCTTGTGCTAGGCAGTCGCTATTGTCTAGAGATGATTTCCGAGCCTCAATACTAGTCGCTCTCCTTTCTTGTAGTAACATCAGTAGATGATAGAGAGGTCGGGGGGGAGGAAGGGGGGGATGGCGTGCGGGGATCTGTGATGTCAGGAAAGAACTGATAATACTAGTTCCCACATTGGCAATTGAATAACCAGGCAGCGCCTCCTTGGTGATTCTTGAACTCCTGGGTGATAGCAATTAGAATGGATCGATAGCAAGTAAAGGCAACTATTTGAAAACCACGACTATTGTATTGTCAAGCCACTTTGTATAAGACAATTTTTGTCTTAACTTTTGTTTCCACAACAGCCTTGTCAAGGGAATGTGACATATATTGTGGTCTCTAGTGATGCTACCAACCAAAACTTCAGCTAATATTAAATCGACTCCTTCAAATATGAATAATCGGCCTCACACACAAGAAGCTCCCCAATATAATATTGACCCTCTTAGAAATATTTTACCAACACTGAATTTGTCTTCATATGTGGTTTGTCTTTTCTGAAATGTAACCCTTTTGTCTTATTTGATTGTTCACGGCTTCCACATAAGCCTGATTATTGCCCAAAGGCAGCGAATCACTTCCTAAGTATTATTGTCCCTTAGATAATATCGACCCAAGTAGGCACATAGCCAGGTCAATAATATTTTAATAATTCAAAGACACAAAATATACTCTCAAACTGAGCAGAGGAGATAACTGTTAATATAATTCAGAAACCCTCAAATTGAATCTTCAAAAACTTTGTTTCTCAGAAAAGCTGAATACAATCGTTGAGCTTCAAATTTATCTCTGAAGGAGACACATAAATTTTCCTTTATCACGCATGTGCAAATCTTGTTTGAATCCACCAACACTAGCTAGGGAGGAATCTTTCACCATTGAAACTGGAATCCATAGGAAAACCACCTAGCGTTTCAAACCCCGAAGAGCTCCTCCAAACTTCAAACCCCAAATAAAATAAAAATCCAAATAAATGAGAGAATGAGCTCTCAAATCCTTTTTATAATGCCTTTTTGCACTTTTAGGGTTTTCTTGCCTAAATCACTTTACACATTATTATAAAGTGACTTTATTAATTAAACCTTTTAATATTTCTCATTGTAACTTTATAACCCGATAATATTTAATCATTTAATATTACCTTTATTTGTACTTTTGCCATTGAACATTAAATAATTAAATATATTAATATTATTTAGGTGAGTTGGAAAATGGGGACATTACAGTCCTCCCTTCCCAGAGATTGCTTGCCCTCAAGCAATCTATAACTGCAAACCAGCCCAATTGCCATAGCATCGGAAGCCAAAGCGGAAAACCAACTGCACCTGTCCACCAACCACCCGGATCTCAAATGATCCTGTTGAATGCTCTAACCCTAAACTTATGTATGCAACTGAAGCCCCAAACACTATCATGCTCTGGCAATCGATGAAGCCATCCACCTTGCATTAAGATTCTTAGATCCCAAATTTGAAAATCATCCTCGAACATTGGAAGATCGGAGCCTGAAACACCAAGACAAAGGGAGCACCAGAAGGACCCCAAAGGATGCTCGAGGGTGATGAATGCTAAAGAGGGATGAGTAGAGGATTGCGGCATGTTAGAGAGTGTAGGGAACAATGTGCGAATCAAAACTCTCCAAACAAGTGATCATCACAGAAGGTGCATCGGAGAAGTAAAATGGTGACTCTTGTAGCAAGTTCAAATGTGGAGCGGCAAAAACTCTCGAAGTTCAATAAAAACGGGTTGGAGGACCCTATACGACATTGTAAAACTTGTGAGACAATCTGGGTTGCAAATGGTCAAGATGACAAAGCATATTGGTTGAGAGCATTTCCAGTGACTCTCAGAGGCATAGCGATTGATTGGTATACAAAATTAGACGTAGTGCACAAAGCCACATGGGATGCATTATAAAGAGCATTTCAAGAAGAATTCAAACTTCTGAGAGACAACAGGGAAATCATAGCAAAGTAATACAACACGAAGCAGGGAAAATGTGAAAATGCACGAGCCTATAATTGTAGGTTGAAGGAGTTGTTGGTAAAATTAGAAATCCAGCTAGTTGATGGACTAAAGAAAAGATGGTTCATTGAAGGATTGATTCCTTCGCTGAGGAAGAAAATGAAAGTAGTGCCTCTGTCATCGTACGTTGAAGCCTACAATTGGGCAATGGACCTAGAAAGTGGAGATAAAATGTCCTCGCGTAGTAAAAGAAAAATAGAGGAAGATGGAAATTCGGATGACAATAGTGTCGATGAATCAAGAATGGTACAAGCACTCCAAAGAGACATGCTCCGGATGATGAAAGAATTGAAGGTGAAAAAAGAATACAATCTCCATTGAGAATAAGGGTTGAAAGTATATAATTGATTTGAAAAACCAAGCAATTAGTGAGGAGGTAGCCTCCTCGGATTCGTTAGATTCAGACTCTAGAGAAGAATGGACGGAGAGTCAAGGTCCGATGGAACCAAACGATGAAGGAATTTTGGAGTTACAACCATGTTCAAATGACAAAACAAATTCCCTTCATGACCTATTTCACAGGCAAATGAAGGACTATGAGGTATTTCCATCGACTTGTAATTTTCTCTACGACTCTCAATGAAAAGCAACTGATGAAAAATGATTTTGGAAAGTTGGATAGTTTATATACGCGGGATGCAACCCATGGTTGGCAAAAGACGACAAGTGCAACAAATGTATCCAACTTTGTAGAAGAATACAAAATAATAGACAATACGTCTTAGAGTATGAAAAGCAAAATAATTGACTTGGAATGCACAAATACTGGTAAAGACAAATCAAATTCAAAGAAAGTTTACAGAAAAAAGCAAAAAAAAACCTCAAAGGCGAAAAATTAAAGTGAACATATTAAAAAGTATTAAAATATTGCCATGAAAAAACAAAAGAAAAGAGATTCGTGGGTGGTAGGAAGGGTCTAAGGTCACTGTACGACATAAGAATCACAAATCGTATGGTCAAACCACCAAGTTCGGCGCAGTGTAGTACAACAGATCAGTGTACAATCTAGCAAGAACAATGAAAAGGGGAGCACCGTACGAAGAAGCAATAAACGAAAGGACATCATACGGTCAAGCAAGAACATGAAAAAAACTAGCATATAGAAGAACAACATCCATACGGTACGACTATGGCTTACCCAACACATACGAAAAGGAAGAAGACAAGATGACGCACAAACATCCTCACCACCATATGAGGTATAAATTGGAATGTACTGTGCAAGGAAAAAACCATCATCGCACGAAAGAAAGCCAATTTAGTATGACCCCTCTATAACGTATGACCAAGGTTGGATCAGTAGGTACAAATAGCAGCAAGAATCAATACTCAAACCATTAATACCATAAGGTCTCTAGATAAGGGAGCGAATTCAACCATATGATCAGTCCTCCATACTAACTATGGCCTAGCAAAACCTTGGAACAGTTACTGTCTGTGCAGGGGATAGCAGTACAGCCTCATACAACAATTGTTGTACGGTGCATCCTACAACATGGCGTAGTACAACAAACACCACTTCACAAGCCACGATGAACATAAGAATCCATGGTCCGAACCTTGGACATATGATGAGGCCAGAGTTTTCATACTGTACGACAAGATCTCATACAACCTCTAATTCCTACTACTGTACTAAGAAATTTTGTACGACCGCCATTCACTTGGAGAGTACAACAACAAAGAACAATCACTATATGGCAAGTTGTAGTCATCGTACGACCAGTTTAAAATTTCAACATACGGGGTACATTGTCCATCATACGGTGCCTATTCTGCTTTGTATGGCTTCAATTGAACTTATTCTCCCCTGTACAGTTTGCAAATTATTTCATCATACGACAAATTCCTTCCTTAGACACCATTATATGTTAGTTAAACACTCCAAAACCTCTAATTTTTGGCTTCATTAGTATTGTTTTTTTGCCTCTCAAAAAATCATGAAAATGACGTGCGTCATGGAGTTCTGTGTGGTTTTGAAGGTCTTAAATTAGGCTTGGCGGCAGGGGCTCTGCCCCTCAACTCCATAGGGGGTGGTGCCCCTCGACCCTACTGGGGGCGCTAACCTCAAACCCCTACTAGGGGCGTTGCCCCCAAACCCCCGCAAGGCGCATTGCCTCTTGACCCTACTAGGGCCGTTCCCTCCAAAACCCATTGCACTCATTTGAATTGCAATGTACACTTCCAAGTTGGGTTACCGGTCCTTATCAACAATATCATCATCAGTTTGGCACGTCTTCCCTAATGTTACTTGATGTTTACTTGTTGTCTGGAAGACGACTTTTTCTTCTGGGGGGATGATGTAGTCGTTGTATGATGTCTATTATTATGCTTCGATAATATTAGTTATTTGACTATGTATTAATTGTTGTATTAATGGGTTGTCAGTTGTGGGTAGTTATAAGCATCAGTTGGTTGACAGTTGTGTTCTTGGCAACCGTCAAGTCATTTAAATACATTGTGTATTGTAGTGTCCCTAATTGCGAATGCCTGAATTTTCCCTAATTTTCTTGCTTAAATAAACAATGAGTTCAGAGAGTACCTTTCTTTTGAAGGTTGAACCCTGCACATAGGTTAGAAATCATCACCATAATCTTTCTAAGTAACAGATTATAATCATCTATCACAATATCAATAATTAGCAATTAATCATATTTCAAGTATTCGTAAACTCATGACAACATGGTAGGGTAAGTGAAGTTGCAGCGGGTATCCTGGTAGCCAACTCTTCTAGACCCAAGGGCAGCACCTGTTGAGACAACGGCAAGTACCCCCTTGGCCCATGTAGGCTCATCTTGTCCCCTCCCAGGTGGCGTATCTAGAAGATGCCCTCTCGTTGTACTCCCTCGGCAATCCTCGTAGGGTAAGTGAAGTTGCAGCGGGTGTCCTCGTAGCCAACTCTTCTAGACCCAAGGGCAGCACCCACTGAGGCAACGACAAGTACCCCCTTGGCCCATGTGGGCTCATCTTGTCCCCCCCTAGGTGGCGTATCTAGAAGGTGCCCTCTCACTGTACTCCCTTGGCAGGCTTCCTTCCCTTATCCTTGGTGTGGATATGTATTAAAGCATCATTACACCATGAGGGGTGATTAGGAGTTGGAAGAAAGTGTCTTGGCGGCTCAACCCCCCTAGACCCAAAGGCAATACCTATTGAGGCAACGGCAGTACCCCTTTGGCCCATGGGACTCATCTCGTCCCCTAATTTGGGTGGCGTATCTAGAAGAGGCTCCCTTGATCTACCCTCTTGGCAATTTCCCTCTTTCCCCCCATGGTTAAAGCATATACAAAATGATGTCATTCTTCGATAGATATATCAGCAATCTAATAAAGACTAATTATACCACATATGATTAATTCTCACGAAATAACGTAAATGAGTACTTGACACCAATAAGAACATAAGAATATCATCCCTAAACATCAATAAATAATCTCAATAAAATATTATAGATTACTATTAATGAGTGAAGTAGACAAGTATACTAGCAACAATAATAACAAATAATAGTGATACCATATATGATATAATACATCAGATAACACTATCAGCATAATCATAATAAATGATAATAATAATAATATCATAAATAACATGATGCATCAGATATTAATATGACCAACAGTAATGATAGTAATACTATCCTAAATAATATGATGCCTCATATGTTAGTATTAACTACAACAATAATATGAGAATAGCAATATCCTAGACAATATGATGCATCAGATATCAACATTATCTACATCAATAACAGCAATATCTTAATATAGTGCATCAAATATCATTCCTATTCTATGTATCACCTGATGGTCTTTACCGTGAGTAATCAATACCCAGCTGTGATGTATCGATCTGCAGGTTATTATTATCTTGCTCGATCTGTAGACTTCCCCTTTCTTTCAG
Organism: Sequoia sempervirens; assembly: GCA_007258455.2. Taxonomy (NCBI): domain Eukaryota; kingdom Viridiplantae; phylum Streptophyta; class Pinopsida; order Cupressales; family Cupressaceae; genus Sequoia; species Sequoia sempervirens. The sequence goes on from VDFB02328323.1 coordinate 27,846, forward strand.
CCAGCGATGATCTATATAATACTTGTTCTTTATTTTTATATCACCCCTATTTCTGTTCCTCCTCCCTCTTTTAACTTCTACTATTCTCTTTTATATGCCTCATCCAATGCCAAAGGGAGGCATCTCTTCCAAAAGCCACGATTCCTCATAAGTCAGCTTTATTTATCTTAATAAATTAATGTCCTCCTTAACATACTATCGCTGCTTTTGGTTTGGTTAGGAATCGCTGCCTTAAGGGTATTTTTCTAATGCTGTGTTATTCATTTATTTATCATATAGTAATAATCAGATAATAATTACATATTTTATCCAGTTTTGATAATTGCATTTACTTATATATATTTATTTATATTAGTTTATATATTTTAATATTTGTAATATTATATTATAATGATTATGAATATAATATTGATAATAATAATGTTAAATTATTAATATGTGTATTTACATTTTTAATATGTATTTTTGTCATTTATTTATTTTATCTATCTATTGGTATTTCAATGTTTAGTTATTTTAATATATTGGTGTTCTATTTCGGCGACATGATAGTCCACCCCACCCAAGATTGCTTGTCCTCGAGCAATCAAAACTCGAAACATCTTTTCATTTCAATAGTTACACCTCCTCAACTCAAGAAGCATTTTGACAAACAAAGTTTCAACAATTTTCGTAATTCTTAAGCATAAAGTAGTTATAAACACACATGGAGTAATCTTGTTTGAAGACACATCCAACATGAAGCAGACACATGAATACAGATAAGTCACAAAGTATACACTTGAATACATAAATCACCGAGTAGCTCAACCAAGTAAACAAGTAGCTCAAGGAAGTAAGCAACCAACTCAAGCACACAGGCTAGTATCTCAAGCACGCAAGCAAGTAGCTCAAATAAACCATCTCAAGCAAGTAGGTAATCAAGTCAAGTAGACAAATAAGTAGCTCAAGCACTTTCAGACAGCAGTGAAGCAAGTAGGCAACCAGCTCAGAGTGGGCAGACAAGTGGTTCAAACACAAACAACCAACTCAAGCAAGTAAGCAACCAACTCAAGTAGGCAAGTAGCTTAAAAGCGGAGGCAAATGGGTAGCTCAAGTAGGCAAACAAGTGGCCTCAAGCAAGCAAACAGCTGTTTCAAACACACAGGCAAGTGAAGTAAAACAAACAAACAAGTAGCTCAAGTAGACAAGCAGGTAGCTCAAGCATGCAATGCAAGCAACTAGCTCAAGCAAGTAGGCAACTAGCTCAAGTAACTTGATAGACAAACCCATGAGTACACATAATACATAAAGTCTACACAGGATGGCAGGAAAGATGCTCTGATACCACTGTAATGTCCCTAATTGGGAATGCCTAAATTTGCCCTAATTTTCTTGCTTAAATAAACAATGAGTTTAGAGGGTACCTTTCTTTTGAAGGTTGAACCCTGCACATAGGTTAGAAATCATCACCATAATCTTTCTAAGTAACAAATTATAATCATTTATCACAATATCAATAATTAGCAATTAATCATATTTCAAGTATTAGTAAACTCATGACAACATGGTAGGGTAAGTGAAGTTGCAGCGGGTGTCCTGGTAGCCAACTCTTCTAGATCCAAGGGCAACACCCGTTGAGACAACAACAAGTATCCCCTTGGCCCATGCGGGCTCATCTTGTCCCCTCCCGGGTGGTGTATCTAGAAGATGCCCTCTCGCTGTACTCCCTCGGCAATCCTCGTAGGGTAAGTGAAGTTGCAATGTGTGTCCTAGTAGCCAACTCTTCTAGACCCATGGGCAGCATCCTTTGAGGCAACGACAAGTAACCCCTTTGCCCATGTGGGCTCATCTTGTCCTCCCCTGAATGGCGTATCTAGAAGATGCCCTCTCGCTGTACTCCCTTGGCAATCCTCGTAGGGCAAGTGAAGTTGCAGTGGGTGTCTTGGTAGCCAACTCTTCTAGACCCAAGGGCAGCACTCGTTAAGGCAACGACAAGTATCCCCTTGGCCCATGTGGGCTCATCTTGTTCCCACCTGGGTGGCGTATCTAGAAGGTGCCCTCTCACTGTACTCCCTCGGCAAGCTTCCTTCCCTTATTCCTAGTGTGGATATGTATTAAAACATCGTTAAACCATGAGGGGTGATTAGGAGTTGCAAGAAAGTGTCTTGGCGGCTCAATTCCCCTAGACCCAAAGGCAATACCCATTGAGACAACGGCAATACCCCTTTGGCCCATGGGACTCATCTTCTCCCCTCATTTGGGTGGCATATCTAGAAGAGGACCCCTTGATCTACCTTCTTGGAAATTTCCCTTTTTCCCACCATGGTTAAGGCATAAACAAAGTGATGTTTGTTGGCGTTTAAATTCGCACCTCTGGAATGCGTATTTGAAACGGACAGCTATGCACAGTAAAACTGCTCTTCAAATTAGGACGGGAAGCTCCCTCTTGCTAATGGTGTTGAAAGAAAGTAA